>CALSBZ010046683.1:1194784-1208626 GCA_943591055.1 Gobionotothen gibberifrons | reverse complement strand
CAGGTATTTGGGTTCAACATGTAAGAAGTAGAAAGTACAGGTATTTGGGTTCAACATGTAAGAAGTAGAAAGTACAGGTATTTGTGTTCAACAAGTAAGAAGTAGAAAGTACAGGTATGTGGGTTCAAAATGTAAGAAGTAGAAAGTACAGGTATTTGGGTTCAACATGTAGGAAGTAGAAAGTACAGATATTTGGGTTCAACATGTATGAAGTAGAAAGTACAGGTATTTGGGTTCAACATGTAAGAAGTAGAAAGTACAGGTATTTGTGTTCAAAATGTAAGAAGTAGAAAGTAAAAGGTCGTCAGAAAAATAAGTAGTGGAGTAAAGTACTGATACTGAATTTACTTAAGTACAGTAACAAAGTATTTGTCCTCCACTACTTCCCACCTCTGACCAGGGATATGTTCTCCTTTTATCGACCCCTGCAACCCAAGATACAGACACTCCCAAAGACCTTGATCAAACTGGATACTGGATTAAGGCTAGGGGCCGCTTCAACTCCTGAGTGAGGTTGCGGCCACAAACAATGGCGATAGGGCATTCCGTACACAAACGAGGCTACGTTTTGTCGTTCTTACGCTGGTATCCTGTGAATTTACGGCCATCGGGGGCCTCTATTTCCCCCCTCTCCCGTGGAGATAAGGGGTGTTTTTCTTCTGAAAATCTACGGGGGGTTGGGTGTAGTTAAAAGACACACTCAGCTGCTAGATTAACTCATCAACGCCGCATTGCAGGGTGTCAACAGAAATGTTTCACACACAAGACCGACAAGGAATGAATACCATTTGGAGGTCGCAAGTGGCAACCCCTCAGTCCTTCAGGCCTTTTAAATGTTAGTGTCTGCCTTTCAAGAGCAAGGATGTAACCTCTAAACCTTTGAGAGGAAAAGAGATACGTGTTGGAAGTCACTCCCCTCATGTCAGTTTATGCTGGAGATTATGACTTGGTGTGATCGAGCTCATTAAATTCATACCAAATAAATCACTTGGGATAAATAGTTTGTTGTGGTTTTGGTAGCTAGAAATATAATTTATATATTTAAACCTCTGATGTCACTGACATTTCTAAATATGTAATAATAAATCAATAAGGCATTTAAAAAACCGTCACTAGTTACCTATAAACAACACTGCCTTGAATAAACTGTAACAATCTCTATTGATATCCAGATTCTTAAAAGTAAAAACATCAAGAGTATAAAATATGTTACTTCCATGTTCACACCAAATAGAGATTTTAACAGTGTTCAAAGTGTCTCAAAATACACAACACTATGACAAGCTCAATAAACAATCTCAAAATACTCCGGCAGTACGTACAGCTTCTTGTTTTTAGTACCAGAAACATGACTCAGATTTGATGAGAATATTTTCGGGGTAGCCAAAAAACAACTGACAACCGGAGACGTGGGATCATCTTCAAAAGAAAGACGTGTGTCTGCGGCATGCTGTCTTTTAGCTGCTTGAGCAATGCCATTCCTTGTAGTTTGAGTCATCTAAACTCCCAGAGTAATGGCTTCCAAATTTAGATTACGGTGCAAGTCTTAAATGTGTTCAGAAGCTCTTCTCTGACGAGTTAAATGTCTTGAGAAGGACAGACGAAATTGCAGGATCTCAAAGTGAGTCCCCTGGTTGTTTACTCAGACATTGAGTGGGAGCTGGCACGGTTCCTCAAACTCTTAAAGTGCAGCGGATTGCGAGGCCTTTGCACTTGGCGGGCAGCAGCTTTGATAGCTGCTCAGGGAAAGTCATTGTTTTCCCTCCAAAGCTGCAGTACACTAGGGTGGCACGGCTGCCATGTTGTGCCTGTTAGCTTTAGATTTGAGGAAGATCAAGCCATGTGGCCTTCGGTAAGCTGCGTCCCAGTAGGCGGCCGCTGCCCTCTGGAACGTGATAGATCATTTGAGTACCTTTGAGAGGTCTTTTTATATTGCATTGCAACCCATACTCCAAAACGTGTGGTCAAGGCTTTTTAAAGCAGAGTCCAAGTCATCCGAAGAAGCTGCCAGAAACATTAAAAGGAAGTCGCTTCTGAGCTTACACAGCCCTTAACTGTTGACTTCTAAAATAAAAACAAAATAAGCAATATAGTTAGTGTGGGGAAGAATACAAGCAAAACATTTGCATGATTGTAGACACTCAGCTGTTGAGAAATGCTGATTGCATTTGTTGATTGCAACTTCCTGATACTATATACAACTTGTTTTTTTCTTTAAAGATCTCTTTCTTGCTTTTTTGTCTTTAAATTAAAGTATGGCCCAAGGCTGAAGACAGAAAGGAAAGGGGGTAGAGAGGGGAAAACACGCAGAAACAGGCGTCACCATCTTTTTCTGGTTGGTCATTGACATTTCAAACTGCCACATGGGTGAAGGTGCTTTTTTGAACACTGCGTTCCCTGCAAGGAACTTTCTGCCGCTGAATTTGGTCTCTCTTGAATTCATATGAAAGCTGCAAAAATGGGATGCCCGCTGTTCTGGCTGCGGATGTTTCGGAATATTTTAGAACATATCAACATGTTACTCTCATTAGGTTATTGTTTTTGGCTTGGTCTCAGGTTGTAGTTACTTTTCTTGTGTTTTTTAAATCAGGTTTTTTTTTATTAAGTTGACATCTCTCCGTTGAATTTAATCTTGTGGTACATTTTGTCTTATCTCTCTTACAGTATATAGCTTGACTGTAACTCTTGTTTTTTCTCTCAATCTTGACTTTTCTGATTGAGCATTGAACAAAAATACAGTTTGATACAAGTAATACTAATCCATCAAATAATAAAACACAAAAAAGATTAAAGCAGATTTCTGCCTTTTGGAGTTTGTTCTAGACATAAATGTAAATGTATTTGTGGACGCTTGCTACTGTTTCAAACACTTTATAAAACACTTTAACAATACTTAGGATTTATATTGATCATGATGCACTCACAGTGTCATCACTCAAATATGTTGTAGCATCGAGGAGGTAAATCGTGAATAACAATATTACAAATATAATCAAGTTTCTGAAAGGCAGACTAAAACTTTTTCAAAAGTACATCCTGACTCAATTAACCCCTTTCTACAGTAGTAATTTGCACCACACCATCTAACTGAAATCAGCTTAAACTCTGTTCTCACTGGAGCCGGTCTGCAGGGGAATCCGCACAAAGCTCACATATTTCTGTCATTTCTTTCTGTAACGGGTTGACGCCATGCCAGTGTTTTCAGTGTTGGGTTCCTAAACGTAAAAACATTGATATCAAGAGTATAAAATCTGTTAGTTCCGTGTTAAATAGAGATTTTAACAGTGTTCAAAGCCGATAACATTTCTCAAAATACACAACACTATGACAAGCTCAATAAACAATGTCGAAATACTCCTGCAGTCCGTACAGCTTCTTGTTTTTAGTACCAGAACCATGATTCAGATATCTTTGATGAGAATATTTTCGGGGTAGCCAAAAATCAACTGACAACCGGAGACGTGGGATCATCTTCAAATAACAATATTACAAATATAATCAAGTCTCTGAAAGGCAGATTCAAAAATGTTTTTAAACGTATATCTTGACTGCCCTTCTACACCACACCATCAAACTGAAATCCGTTTAAACTCTGTTCTCACTGGAGCCGGTCTGCAGGGGAATCCGCACAAAGCTCAAATATTTCTTTCTGTAACTGGTTGACGCCATGCCAGTGTTTTCAGTGTTGGGTTCCTGGTGCCGTTTGGCATGGGCAGGGCGTGGGAGGTTAAGGGGCGAATGGCAGCGCTGGCCCTGTCTCTCCAGGTCTCTCGGGCTGGCGCCAGGCGAGCCCCTGCAGCCGAGGCAGAAAATAACCCCGCTGCAGTTGTCGGGCAGGGGAGAGTGACGGGGAGAGCATGTCACACCGGGGGATCGGGTTTCAGCGGCTGTCATCAGAGAGCGGTCATTACTTCTGGGCTAATTATCTCAGGCCACGTGTAAACAAACAACCTGCCAGTGTGAGGACTACATTGTGGTCACAGCTCCAGGCTGAAGGTTTATCCCTTTCACTTGTTTGATGTTGGCATTAATTCCCATGTTGGTTTACGAGTGTCCCAAAGGTTCAGTTTAGAGGTCCAAGAAAATACAGTACCCTGTTATTTCAAAGGGGATATTTGTACTTCTGCTGATTCTTGTACATATTTTAGTGGTTTTAAAGAACTAGAGAATTTCTTGACTTGAATGCACTATGAATATAAAAATATATAAGTAGATTTAAGGTATTGTAACTTTAAAGACTGCAAGTTACAACATTGGTTTAGAAAATGCTGCTGTATAATACACGTGTGTTAAAGTGCTAATTTGTTTGAAAGTCTTCCTCCTTTTTAATATTTATTCAAAAGGTACCCTAACCCTAACCCTAACCCGTTATTCCTAAATATGGCACTCTTTCTTAAAGCCGTCTTCAACAATACATTCAATGTGGATAACTCTACAAAATGAAAACGGTCTGACATTTCAAATGACTTTACCAACTGTATATCATACTCTAGTGCGAAACAAAAACACACCCAAGAACAAGGGGGAACGTGTGTTGAAATAAAAATACGTATCTAAGATAAATAATCATTACATTTCAGCCGTGTCAAACTGCCGTTTATCATGATTTTATTTCTCAAACTGAACTCTGACAGGGTCCATGAAAAGCATGAAAACTCAATCCAGCTCGGCACAGCCCCCTGTCTCACATTCCCCGGCCTTCATGGCACGTTTACGGTTGGGTCTCGTGTTTCTATCACACGCCTGCCATACCATACCTGTGTACTGCAGCCACAGCCGGGAGCAGTTGCGCGTGACCCATGGTAAAGTTGTCTTCGTCTCTTCAGGCTTGAGTTGTGCCTTAAACGGCAGTTGCAATGATATATACAGTAATGATTTTAGAGAGGGTTTAAGGGAGCTGGTTATCTCATAGTAATGTTGCTTTAAAAATATGTCTGTTCTCTAATTAATCTGTACAGTGTGATACAGGTTTGACATTGAACAAGGTTCGTTTTTGGTGATTTTAAGAGGGAAAAGCAGCCCTCTTTTGTGATTTCAACACATATTACTTCATATTTGTTAACAAAACAATAATGATAATATCATAAAAAGACTGTATTACAGTAATAGCAATGACAAAAATAATACACACACATCTTAATGGGAAAATGAAACCTTGTACCCCTCATCAAACATGCCCCAATACAGACTATCAAACTATTGTGCAATGTATGTGCAATATACATCCGTGCATTTTATTTGTATTACTGGCATTAACAAATGCTGCTTTTGATTTTTTAATTGATTTGTTTCTTTAATTAATGTATGCTCGTCTCTTTATTTTATACTTTATTATTGTATTTGCCTTTTTAACTCTAGTTTCCCTTTGATGTTACAAAGTAAATGTACCCGCTGTGGGAGCAATTATAATTTCTAATTCTAGCGACAGGTTTCATCATCAAGTGAAATGTGCATGATCGTGCAGATGTCTACAGTCACGCTAGAATGACGAAAAGTTTTGCCAAAAATAACTTTTAAAAACACTATTTTAAAAACCTGAGTTCCAATTTTCCGTGACATTACAAACATGGCTTCTATTGTCTCTTGTTCAGTGCACAACCCGTACGCTATATTTAATGTCGAGCAAACTTTTAGCAACCACAGGTAAAAAAACAACCAATTCAACAAAACTAATTTCATACTTTTCATAGGTTTGCATTTGAAGTGCTATACGATTAAATCACAGAGTAATATACTGATTGCTAACGTCACAAAATGACAGTCTTAAATACAAAAGTAGGCGTATCGGTTTCAGGCGTCTTACCATCAAAAGTTAAGAGAAGCATTTAGATTTAGCAACCATCAAATCAAGGCCATTTCTTTATTTAATAAAAAGACCCATTCTTAGGTTAATTATTAGTATATTCTACCTCTCTCAAAACTTTGTACTGACTGATTCGAACAACATCTCCAATAAAAGTCGTAAAGTAAGCAGTGGGTGTGTCTCATGAGTGATTTAGCATACAGCTGATTGTCAGTGTTGCACAGGGTTGAGATATTATTCAATAAAGCGTGGCGTAATAGAGATGCAAAATGACATCAAGCCGCTGCTTGCATGCTGTCACTTCCATCCTTCTGGGGGCTGTCAGGTCTAACTGTACATTATTAATTGCCCTCTTGTACCCACCTTAGTTTGGAGGTGTTCTGAGTGACCAACAGATTGCACTTTAATATTTATTTATGCCTTCGTAAGTGAATTACTTGATCTCAGAGACGAAGCTAAAGACCTCATTTGCATGCTAGGGCCTTTCTGAAGGGCGCGAGTCAACATTACTGCACCACTCTGTCAGGCGAGTGACTGACATTTCTAATGGAACATGAGCGCCTCGCTGAATATGGATTTAGCTGTGTCATTAGCCTGGGGTACTTTGATGACCACATGAAATGTGATAGGTAATTAATTTTTGGGAACAAGTTCGCTCATCCCCACCAATCCCTATTAAGGGGCTGTGTGATCCCCCATTAGCTAATTGAGTTAGCTGCATCAGGCTGGATTCGAACTTGAGAAGTGTCACAAATCAGACCATGTTTATCTAGCATTATGTCGAAGCGAGGGGCTTAGTTTTACGGTATAATTATACCTCGCAAGATAGTGACCCGAGCCAACCATATTTTGTAATGCAGAGCTCTTTGGCAGGGTCCGTGATGCACACTGGGCAGATTTCATTGAGCAATGTCTGCTGTTTTTTTGCTGCCTGTATCTTCCTCAGCCCCTGTCTAATTGGAGCATGAAATCTGTGAATACTGAGAGAGGTTCAATTCAATTCCTTCTCTCCTCCAGATGGCATTGTCGGTGTGAAGGCACTGCATATCCACGAGGATGTAGTCTTAGTTTCTTACTATCTTAGAAAAAGACTTGACATTTGCCCCTACAAGGAGTGCAAACAGTAATAGGTCAAAAAAACTTCTGAGAGGAAACGCAATCCATTTTGTCGTGTCCCTGAATGTGATTTGATCGACACTATCCACTTGCAGCGTGGGCCTCCCCGTGCCCTCGCCAAAGACATTTGCAACTGGTGTCAAGGCCCTATAAATCATCCCGTATCAAAGAGGCCATGTAACGCTTTCTACATTTCAACATATGTGGAATCAGAACGCGTCTGTCATCGATGTGCGCCACTCTCGGAGAAAGAGATTTTTCGGAGGCCTTTCCCACTGTAATGCGAACCATATGTGCTATTGATTTGGGAGGTTTTACCTGCCATGGTGAGATACTTCTGAAATGAGGTGCGGCAGACTAGGATTAGGCCTGTAAACTCAAATCAACAAGAAGTAGCAAAAAGACCCTATGTCTAAGTGCACTATGAAGAGTTTATCTACTTTGAAAACACATGTGATTTGCCTTTAAATGGCCTATAAGCACACAGTTATCTGCTTCATTGGCATCAAACGAGACACACCATGCCATGCCGGCCGGTGCCAGGATGAGCCTATTCATCTTAATATTATAAATGGCTCCCACTGTCATCCAAGGTTTTAAGTTCCCAAAGCAACTGATCCTGGGCTTGTACTGGCTATATATCTCTTTGAAAGCCAACTCTTCCATCTCCTGCTGCTTTGTATTTAAGGTTGGCCCTCTGTCTTGGGTTTAACCTGCTTTCACAATGGCCGTCATAACTTTAGGAAACCGAGGAGGTTCTCTGTTTCTTGAATAATTTAAGAATCTCCATTTGTGGGTTTCTGGGGTTGAGGATAAATGAGACTGCAAATCAGAGATAAAAGTTTTGATTGATTGAAGTAAAATAAATCATTACAAAACAAAAAACTGTGCATAGTCATATAAGAGAAATCAAAACAAAAAAATGACAATCACAACAACAACAACAACAACAGCATTAGCAACATAAACAGTCCCACATCTAGTGTTCGAAAAGGAGTGAGAAGAAGTATAATTTATTTAATCTCACCCCCTTGTCCCTAAATGATTTATTTATAATCTATAATCTGCAATAATTATCATTATTATTAATTATTATTATTATTAATCTGCTTTACCTGTTGATTGACATATACACATACTGTATGTACACACACACACACACACACACACACACACACACACACACACACACACACACACACACACACACACACACACACACACACCTACATACTCACACATATATGCACATATACATATACACACATACATACACACACACACATACATATATGCACATATACATATACACACCTACATACTCACACATATATACATATATGCACATATACATATACACACATACATACACACACATACACACATATATACATATATGCACATATACATGTACACACCTACATACTGTCAAACACCTTCCCAATCCCTGTACCTGGAGAAAAGAATGTCTCTGTGTTTCCTCTTGAACTGGTTAATGTCTGGACATCGCTTTAGCTCCACATTCACACTGTTCCATGTTTGCATTGTGAACAGACTTCTTTCCCAAATAAAGTCGTTTCCAAAGAAGGACTCCTCACTGGTGTGAAATGAAAAGACAACTAGAGATCACCATTAGGACTAACAGTGACGTTACATGACATGGCAATAAATAAAACCTGAGCCCAGTTTATGGGCAAGTAGTTCTTCACAAACCAGTTATCTGTCATTTATTGCCGGAAATAAATGTTTTGAATTAGCTCTATTTCTGCTGGGTCTGCTGGGTTATGGGACTCTCCGTGGGCTTCAGTACATATTAATGCATTTACTACTATTATTTATTCATTTTGAAATGACTGCTGATTTAAAGTGCTTTTTAATGACCGAGAAGCAGGGAACTCTGTCTGCCTGTAGACGCTTTGTTTGACGACGCTTCTGATTGTGACTGTGATATGTTCTTGTTGCTTCTTGTTTGAAAACTGTGCCTATCTTGGCTTTGACTCTCTTGTCAAATATATTTGTCATCTCAATGAGACTGGTTAATTGAAGGGTGAATAACAAAAATACTTTTTCTTTCTTTTTCGAAAAGGTACTTGGTTGGGGATACATTATCTTGTTTATGGCAACAACCTGTTTCGTACAATATAACAACAAATCTAATTTGGACAATAAGGTACATGTAAAGAAATCAAGAAGACAGAGAGTGGCTACCGAGACAAATCATGATGTTACAAAGGAACATACTGTAAGTGTTTTCATTTTTAGATTAAGTTGCAGGAGTTATGTTTGGGCTTGAGTTATTTAGCTCCACAGGCTTTACATATGAATAAGTGGAAGTGGCTTTTAAGTTTCTGGAAAGAGACTGGGAAGGCCAACTCACACTCACTCATATACCATGGTCTGGCCTCAGTAGCATGTCGACACATGACAACCCCATAGTCCACAACTGATAGTAATATTGTTTCAGCAGCTATGTTTTTCCAAATTAAAAAATCTGTAGAAACCTAAATGTATATTTACAATAAAGGAACACGCCAAGATATTTCTTTCCTTTCTTACCCCCATTCATCTGACTGTAGTTTGATTTCTTTGTTGGAAATAATTGTAATATTATAGTTGTGATAGTACATGTTCTGGTATTTATACTTTAAAGATCTGTACTTTAAACTCATTTATATTTGATAGTGTTTGTTGATTGCTATACGTGTGTTCTGTACCTACAGTACAGACGGAAATGAGCTTATAGCTAAATCTGGCATTAATTATCTCTTCCCTTTCCAAGAGGAATGTATTTGTATGCATGGCTCTTGTTAACTAAAGACATCATTTGAATTTGAATTATTTGACCCCCTCTACAAACAAACCAAGATAAAGTGCAGATATTGCGTTTCAGATGATTGTAATCAACTTCTATGCATCTGGAGACAAACCATGCCACTTTTGTTTTTATTAGGTACTATTTAAGATTGATTATCAGTACTACTAACAATAATGAAAACAAAGCCAGCGCCATTACAACCATTATGTCATCGCAGTCTTACGGACATGTTTTTCTTCATCTCCTTTGTTCTCTATAATAAAACATTTGATTATCCTTTAAATAAATACAATAACACTAAGCCTGTAGTCTGTCCAAACAACTGCAGAACATTTCTAACCCTAACAAGCGTCCATGTTTAACCTTGCTGTCCGTAATGGGAGGCGATACCTGCTGCGAGGGAGGGATCATCTGCGCCATTAGCAAATACTCAACACATTCTGCAGCCGGTGCATGCCGATTACAAAGCTCAACTATTCTGGGAAGCCTTAACCTCCCGACCACCCTCTTCCCTTCACAAACTCAGGCCGACTTAACATTCTTGGCTCAGTGTATTGTGTCACAGAGAGAGGAACATGTTATCAGGTCGTAAAACAGTCTACTCGTATGCACTCTTGATACAGCAATTAACACTCCGGATCAACCGTTAGGCACGTTTCAATGTCAAAACAGGAACATTTGTACCCACAATAACAGCGCTTCTCAGAATTAGTTTGTAAAAATACACTTTGCCTGAATCCTCCACGTCACATGTTACCGTATATTTGGCTCTATAGCAGTCACAATGATCCATTTTGTTGATACGTGCCAGACATGGACGTCTAAGCTAAATCCAACAAATGACTTCCAATATGTTTGTCATCAAATGAATTTTCTCTGCTGAAAAAGCCGCCGCTTTCTTCGGGTTCCTGGTAAAGAAATCTCCGGCAGCCGCAGCGGTCCGATATCGAGAAGTGGAAAAAGAGGTATTTCGAAACGATCTATGTCATCCTTACAGCTGCTGTGTTGTCTTAAATTACCTTGATGCAGCGTTTCCAAAAGAACAGATTGGATTTCCTTCACCATCATCCAGGTTTTTTTCCACAAATGCAGGCAAAAGATTTATTTACAATTTGTCTTCCCTGATAGCCGGTTTCTTTCCCCGACAAGAGTTCAGGGGGGACGGATCACGGGCGTAAGTGCTGGTAGTTTAGTTTTTGAGATAGGTATTCATTTCAGGTTCGGGCCTTGGTACAGGGCCTGGCATGGTTTATGGACAAGTGTTGGAGCTTTTCTTTCTGAAAGGATCACTTCAAAGGACTTGGCAGGAGACAAGGTTGAACTTTTAGCTGAAGGTGAGCGCTGCAGTTCTTTACGGCTGAAGTAGTAATAAAATCCCCGACACTGAGAAGCTTTGTCATCGAAGTAGGATAGCGTAAACCTTTAATTGGTGGTGCATCAAGGCGGTCAACTGATTGATGTCAAATGTTATGTCATTAAGTTCAAAATGGGGTTTGACCTGAAATTGTAAATAAGGAAAAATATGATTTAAAGTGTATAATTTGTCTCTCTGCATGAAGAGAAACTCCACTTCCATTTAGGCTCTTTAGATTAGAAATTAAATAGTGTTGCTGGCGTTAAACATCTGCGTCCCCTGCCAGTCTTATTACATTATTATTTACAACCAAGTGCATGATACGGTTGTGTGGCTAAAACCAGTCAAGTATCATCATAGCTGTTACCCTATTTTGTGTCAAGTTAAGTAAGTGGAGCCTGTGTCTTCATGGCATGGCGCAAATTCCAGAGATTAATGTAAATGATAAGGAATCTGCAACTCTCCGGATTCTGAGATCCTCGGGATTAAAGGTTCAGGTTCCAGTCGACTCTGGAAAAGGGATGACTCGCTGTCGGGCGCGGACGCCTATCGGGTGTCTCGCCACCACCCAGATACGAAAAGTGAGGACGAGTAAAAGTCTCCCAGCGAGGACGAAGCCTCGACGGGAAATAGCAGCTTACACTCGGGATCAAAAGCTGTGTTTGAGAAGATGTATTCAACAGAAAGGCAGAGAGAAAAAGTGAATATGTGCACCGTCGATATTCCACATTTTTAATGTTTTTTCTTAATAAAATGTCTTAGATCAAATTAAGTACTTAAAGGACTAAAAAGGTAATAAGTAATACTATACAACTTAAGATAAGATGTATATGAATCCCCATTTGGAAATCCAGGTGTCATAGCAGTCTAAGGAGAAATAAGAGTTTAAACAAGTATAATTCAAAGTGACAGTACAAATACAAAACGTGTACTTATTTACAGATATTAATAATTATGTTTATGTTAAATATATATACATGTGAATGTGAAATTGCAACTCCAAGTACAGTGCGAGTCATTTGTACATAAGGTGCAGGTGGTTAAAAGTTCAAAGGGTATGCTCATAAAAAAACACCCGCAACACCAAAATGAAATGAAATCTGTAAAGACTGAAAAAAGAGAGACGGAAACAGAAGAAAAGGGAAAGAAAGCGTCAGGTCATTGATGCTGCTGCTGTCATGACCTCCATCCCTTCAAGGTGACTGTCCATTTAATTAAAAGCCTCCTTCATTGATCGCTGTCCTTGGTCTGAGTTTCCCCCCTTCGGCCGTGTCTCCATTAACAAAGTTAACTCTCTCCTACGACGACCTCCCCCTGCTCCTCCTGACCCGGGCAGACAGCTGTGCTTACCTTAGCATAAAACGCCACAATAGGTCATCATTATCAAATGAATCAAAGCTGTCACAACACAGCACAGCTCTGCGGTCAACGCTGCGCCTCCAAAACCACTTAGATCATGTAACAGTTG
Source organism: Gobionotothen gibberifrons (assembly GCA_943591055.1). Taxonomy (NCBI): domain Eukaryota; kingdom Metazoa; phylum Chordata; class Actinopteri; order Perciformes; family Nototheniidae; genus Gobionotothen; species Gobionotothen gibberifrons. Next base: position 1,196,070 of record CALSBZ010046683.1, on the reverse strand, counting down.
AACGTGCAGCAAAGGAGCCGTACGTGCAGACGTACAATGCACACACACGCACGCACGCACGCACACACGCACGCACGCACGCACGCACGCACACACACACACACACACACACACACACACACACACACACACACACACACACAAACACACACACGCACGTGAAACACACACACCCACACACACAGATGTGTTAAGAACTAGAACAGAGAGTTGAGCACAGTGGTGTGATAGCAATCCTTCAAGGGGTGTTAAAGAATTACTGCATTTTATGAGTTATTGGAGGGTATGTCCAGCAGTAGCAAAATAAGTAGTGACTATAGAAACATTGGTAAGGGGATATCGCCCCTATTTTAGTGTGAATACTGGGGAATTAAGCCTGCTGGCATGTGTGCTGCTTCTGAAGCGAAATGTGGCTTCAACATCATTTCTGAGCTCAAAAAGACAAGGACATAATAATAATAATAATAATAATTTCAATTTCTATAGTGCCTTTCACGAAACCCAAGGACGCTTTACAATGGGAAGTAACAAAACAAAAAGTAATAACAATCATACAGATACATAGGCTGAAGAAAATAAAACATGATTTGTGATTTGTCTGCAATGGATCAAAGTGCTATTGTAATAAACGATTCATTGATTTAATTTACATTTCTGTCTAAATGCTCAATTTCTAGAATCCCATGCAGCGCTAACATTACAACCTAATGGCAATGCGTGGTAACAGTTTGATAGTCAAATTATGAAATATGAAAACTCAAAGAATGGACATATTTTACAGAAAGATACGATTCTTTTCTTTTAGAGAAGAGTATGTTTCACCCATACATCTAAGTGTTATTAAGAAACACTCAATACAATATGATGTTCAGTAAACTGCTTAACTGAATGATGGACGACCCAAAACGTTACACCATCTGAACAATCCTTCATCCACTGTCAACAACTGGAGGTTACTCTTCTATTGCCAACTGTAAAGAAGAGGTTCCCATTCATGGATACATTTTCGAAGCACAAATGTCTGTTCATTTACAAACCCGAAGGGAACCCCATATAACTGAAATATCTAAATTCAGTGTCAAACTACTTCCTGTTTCTTGTGTTAATCCTTACATGGAGTGGAGACATATTTCTCTCACTTCTCATGTTCGCAGAGATAACAAGAAGATCATTTCCACCTGCTGTTTAACAAGTGCAGCTAGAACATTGCAATACAAACACAGCCCCCCCTCCCCACCCGTGTGTGTGTGTGTGTGTGTGTGTGTGTGTGTGTGTGTGTGTGTGTG
>CALSBZ010046683.1:1149169-1175915 GCA_943591055.1 Gobionotothen gibberifrons | reverse complement strand
ATGTGTGTGTGTGTGTGTGTGTGTGTGTGTGTGTGTGTGTGTGTGTGCCTCACAGTCACACAAACTAATATGCAATTAACTGCATTGTATGTGTTTGTATTTGAGTATTTAGTGTGTTGGTCTTGTCTGTGTTTCTGTGTAATTACTCTAAAAACGATGTTTACATGTAAAGTTAATGTACTATTGTATACTTCATTATTTAGTTGTTTCTGCAAAATGCACTGTTGTTCATGTTTCTTAACTTAAGATAATATGATTAAATGAACCACGTTCTGAAACTAATTTATGGTTATTGGATAGTTTGAGTGGAAACAAAATAAATCATTGGTGTATGTGTGGGAGGGGGATCATGTTGTTGTTAACTTCAAACGTGTGTCGGACGAAGGATTTCCTGTAAATCAAAGAAAAGTACGTCACCCTGCCTCATCTGTCATTTCAGTAACAAGAACTGATGTAATCTCCCTGCGCTCAAAGAGTCAATGTCACTCTGTCGCTCTTTTGTGAAATATATACTCTATACGTGTGTATGTATTACCCCTGATGTGTATGTAATGGTGTGTTTGTGTGTTTGTGTGTTCACGAGAGGAAAAAGTGAGTTCATGTGTAAGCCAGAGATAATGACTGCAGGGGCTGAGATCTGTGGAAATGAACAATAAAGCACCCAATATTGAGGAAGGCATCAGCAAAAAGATGGCAATAGGAGCTGTGTTCAAATGTGTACTAATAGTTGTTTCCCTTAGCGTGTTTTCACCTCAGTTCAACGTCAGAGAAGAAAATAATTTCTGCTCAGTATTGCAAGCTTCTGAAACATTTATACTGCATTTCCAAAACACTTCACGGCATCACTGTGAATGAAAGGAGACTCTTCAAAATAACCACATAGCTGCCTTATAGAAATATGAGCCCTGCTTGGTGGTGACTTTATCATCCCAGACCACAAGCACTCACTGATTATGCAAGGACATCTGTCATATAGCTTAGCTATTGTCGCTTATTGAGCTCATATCCTGCACAATCATGTTCGTGTGAATTAATAGCAACATACACACAGGAAAGTTGAGGGGATCTCTTGTGCAAGAAGAAACATAACTTGTGCATAAAAGAGAAATCTGAACAGTATCAGAAATAGAAATGTGCTTTTATAAAGAGAGTGAATAAACTGTGGTAGGACAAATAGTTAGCCAAAACGGCAACGAGTAGATTCAACGAGGCATTGCAAATCCCAGAATCGTGTTTCAGACAAGGCCAGGGGAATCTAAAATGAGAAGAAAGAGTGTGTGTGTGCATGTGTGTGTGTCCAACCCGTTAAACAGCCTTTTTATGCGACCAGAAACACTGCGTGACAGTTTGTTTGTGGAGTTGTAAACACGCTGCGGTGGTGGTGATGACGGCGGTGGTTTGAGGGGACGCTGGAGTGACCGCCTGCCTGGAGGCACGTTACCCCGAACGCCCTCCACTGGATTACTGACATATATTGTAGTGTGTCATGTTCCATCATTCATCTGAATGTCTCACTGCTCTCCAAGCTGTTTTCATTCCTTCACCCACATACCCTCCACAGCCCCCGTTTCCTTTTCTTACTGACTGACCCGGTTTGTTCATTGGAAAGGTTTCGTATGAGCCAGTTGTTGTGATATTGTTAAAGTTGTTCTTTGGAAGTTACTGTAGGTTTTTTGAAAGTGCTTTTCAATTCTGAATGAGTCTAAAGAAGACTCCATTGCTGTTGGGAAGGTTGGACAGCAGGAACTTCCAAGGTAATATTTGCACATGTTTGGTATAGCTACTAAATAAAAACATGGATTTCCTGCTAAAGGTAACACATCTCTTTACAACATGGTCAGAAAAGGTAAATCATTCCTTAACAATGATCATGGAATCCTTATTTTTAAAGCCTTAAATGTTCAGCTGGTAACATTAAGACAGGGTTTACAACCAACTCCTGTAGCTAACGTTAGCTTAATTAGCTAGCTGGCTACAGCTAATAAAATCTGCCAGCAACAGGAGTTCTATCAGCCGGCAAAATCAAGGGTAGAAATGAGAAGCTGCTTTTGTATGCTTCTGTCTACTAAAATACTACTTCCAATGCATCATATTATCAATGTAAACTACCAAACAATAATGTAATGCAGCCGAACCGTGTATTACAATGCCGTTATGTGATGACTTTCAAAGAGAAAAGCAAGCAACACTCGGAATTAAGTATTATTTTTTTTATGTTTTTCCGATTTCATATCATATAAACACCAAATCCCAACATGCATTGCGGCTAAAACATGTAATCTTGGGTAATCGCTCGAAATGCTTACGTCTGTTTCCGTCTGTTTAGTGTAGTGTCTTCGGCCATCCTAAACTCGAAAATGCTCGAAATGTCCCTTACAGGCCTACGTCTGTTTCGGGTTATTTTTATTTTGAAATTCAGTTCCTGGCGGACGCCAAAACCACCCGAGATTATGGAAATAAACCAATAAATAAAAACAAAGATAATTGTGTGTTATTGGTGAGTAAATAACAGTGTATTATTTTTGAAAAGAATAACAAATTAGAAGGAAAAAAAAGATTACAAAAATACAGATTTCAGTATCCTGAGGCTCTGAGCCCCATTTATTTTCCTCACAGACGGCAACAAAAGTCAGAAATTATACGATTTAAAATAAAAGCAATAAATGTGGCTTGATATTGAGTAAGAACATGTTTTTATCATGGTTTTTATGAACCACACAGCTTCCGGTCTTCCACTGCAGGCACGAAACATACTACCAATAGAAATACATTTCTTTTAAAGTCGTTCTGTGTGACACGAAAAAAAAAGGGGATAATCATGTTGGTGAACACGAATCAATAGATTAAATGTTGTGACTATAACACGAAAGGCCGTGAGACTGGGTTGAAATACTACTTCCAATGCATCATATTATCAATGCAAACTACCAAACACAGCGTGGCTGGTGGTAGGGGAAACTAGGCTACGTGAACATTCAAATCAAATAGGGTAAACTGTGTGATGCAGTTTGAAAGAATATGTGACGGTAAAATAAAACGCACAATAAAGAAATGTGATAGCTCTGTAGTCCAGGATTGTGCAGGTGTTTACTCCGGTTTTATCCGACAATCCAAACGCATGCAGGTGAATGGAAAAACACCATTGTCTTTTGGTGTGTTAATGTGAATTTGTATGTGTGTCCGTTAGCAGTGAGACTGACTGTGTGAAGTTCTTGAAAATGTTTTCCCATACAACTAAGCTGCATTTCTCAATTACATTTGGAGGGAAATTATTATTTTTCCGGATCATGTTCTTAGTACAACAAAACTACTTGGTTATGTTTAAGCATACAACATAATGGTTTGGCTTGAACATAAGTATCTTTGTGAGGTTATTTAGGATTTGGATGGAAATTAAAATAAGTCAACATTGTTTTGTTGAACGTAGTTTCAGGAGACCAGGCTGTGTGCAGTAAGTAGGGGTAAATGAAAGCCCATCTTAACATGCATCTCTTCCGATTGGAATAAATATCCAACCCAAACTGTCAAGCCACTTTACATTTCACAAAGGAAATCAGAATTCTTTGACGGAGCCACTTTTAAAAATGGATTCATACTTAACATATATACCTTGCTCTGAAAAATATCTTAATCCTAATAATTACAAAACTGAACACAAAATACCTTTAGGTTTTCTTTGAAAAATCTTAAATTCAGGTTTGAACAATGTTTGCATTAATCATCTTCAGTTAGCAAAATAACTCTCAGCTGAAAGATGGCTGCAGGTTTCAGGGGAGTTCTCATTTAAGGAGATGAATTTTCTCTGGGTCTACATTTCCCCTCCAGTGTTAGTCACTGAAAAGGCAACAGCTCTCAGGTAACATCTGATCCTCAGACTCCATCTCCACGCCTCTGCACTTGACCTGAATGTGTCCTCGGAGATCAACAGTCAATTAAGTGCTCCTTCTTATTTTTTTCTTGTTGTTTTACCCCAAGAGTAGAGAGGAGCTCAGTTTAGCCTTCTGCACTGCTGCTCCGCTAATTGGAACCAGGATCTGTAAAAATGGGAACTTAAGTAAAACATGCCATAAAATTCTGAAGGCTAACCATAAACTAACCAATTTCTTTCATTCTTTTAAAGGGAGCTCTAACTGAAACCTCCACGTAAACTTTTACGAGGATCCCTGGGGTCACCCGTAAACCCGTTAATAGAGATGAGATATGAGTGGGACGCTTGGGCCTCCCATTTCGTTTGCATTTCTTTCTCTCTCTTTTTTTTTCTTCCTCCTGTTCCGTTGCATTCTTGGAAGAGGTCAAATGCTGTTCGGAGACAAACACTGCCAAGTCTCCACTGTCGTTTTTATCAAAGAGCAAATTCAATCCACGTGGACAGATTCGAGCGGATGAGTGTCGACACGTTTGAGCTGTTGGTAAGTTTTGCTGGACTCGCGCTCTTTGCACCCCGCTCACTGCGAGTTTGATGCAGAGGTGTGAAGAGGTGAAGCTCACACTGTTTTAGTGGCCGTCGTGCAGCGAGGTTTCTCTTTCATGTTCAGCTTCAGACAATTCATTAGCTTCACTTAACTTGTGATTGACGAACTAAGGTTTTTCTATGACTCAGACTGTGGTCATATACGTCTTTTAACGAGTATCATCCTTATATTTCAACTAAATAAAACATTGCTTAAATAAAGATGACCATTAACAGAACATAACATAAAGTAAAGTATTACACTGGGGATCAAAATCTGATAAACTGTAACCGGCACTAACATAAAGTAAACCACATTCAGCAAAATGATAGTATCTTGACAGAGTTAGGGGGCTTAAAAGCCTTCTAGACAATAACAAAAAAATAAAAGAGACAAAAATCTGTGCCTGACTGTGTCCTGGCAGCCGTGTACTCCTCTTATAAATACTCCTTGGAGAACAAATGAGTCCACTTGGTAGCGTTTGTTTATTAAATTCCATTAACTACACATGATCATTTTGTTGTTTGCATAACAAAATGCAACTCTAATTACTTTGACATTATATTTCCTGATTAGAGCCTTTTTAAAGATTATGAACTCATTAGCTTGTGGTTTTATAAACCTTACCAAATCTCTTTCCAATTGAAAAAAGAAGGAAAAGACAAAAGTCCTGGACTGCTGTGAGTGTAGTGTTGGGAATCATTATCTACTCAAATGCTCCAGCCTCGGTCTCTTTGTTGCTTTACTCAAAGCACGAGCTGTGTTTCAGATCCCGTTGAGACTAATGAGAACAGTCTTGGGACCCGTTGCGGTTATTTTTGACAAATTGAGCCTGTAGTTGTTTTTCCTTTTACTCCCTCATATATTGCAATCTTAATCACCACTCTTACTGTTATGGAGATTATTTGGATCTTTAGTTGTGTGCTTTCCGGGGGCCGAATTATAAAAACTGAGCAATGAAACCGCATATCCTGGGAGTGAAGTAAGCGCTCCCTGACTCATAGCAAATCTATTAGCGCAGGAATGATGATGGTGCTGAAAAATCTGACAAAACAATTGGTTAATTTTACAAATGATAATGATTTTTTTTCAGTCAGACGGCCCCTCGGGGCAACCAAAATATAGGCCTTGGAAAAACGTCATGTCACCAGAGTTCATGAGTCTCTGATGCCTTTGGTCGACAAGACAGCCGACCACATTTTTTAGTGCGACGCTAACGTCTCAAGTTACGCTGTAGCCCGAGCCAAGCAACGGCCTGAGACCACCCTTCAATTAATCTTACCCTTGTAGCGGCTTATAATTTGCCATTACAAAAGCCATTAAACCTGGGGGCCTGATTCAGAGCTCCTGGGACTGTTGGGAGGAGGGGACGGGGATCCGACAGGCCTCCAGTTGGCCCCTTGGACCCTGGACGAGCCCCTTTCCACAAAACAGACAGGTACTTAAAAACAGGGTGAAAAGATCACCTTAAAGAAAACAAGGATGATTAATGGGGAACAATGAGGGCCCTATAGGTCGCTTTCATCTGGGTCTGATTCAGGTCTTCAGCGAGCCATTAACCCAAAGGACAACTGTCCACTGCCAACCTGAGAAATGAAGTCCTCCTGGGTCGGTTCAGACAAATGTTTAAGGCCGCTGAAGAACTATCTGACTGGGTGGGACGGAACAAATTCATCCTCTTATATTTGATCCGAAATCTACTGATCTTATCAGAGATGCAGGTAGGTACCATTTTACAATGCATGAGTCTTTCTTCTTGGATTGATAATCACAGAAACTTTATATACGGTAAATACTATCTTTGCATTTTCAGAAGACCACAGTCATTCAAATAATCTGAATGCTGGAGCAGAAGAACAAGACAAGCAGGTAAATTCATAACTACTTAGAGCAGGGGTGTCCAAACTACGTCCCGGGGGCCAAATGCGGCCCACAAATGAAACTTGAGCTTTTCTTGTATTGTACTTATTAAATATACCTGTAAACATATTACACCGTTTTCATGTGTTAAATAAGCCCAATTTACAATAAATTCAGTCAATTAAATTAGAAAATATGTTCTAACAAATCTAAGTCGATAAGAAAAAAGCCCAATAACTTATATACATAAGTAACTTGAAATATACCCTTCCTCTAATGATAATCAATCTGGGGCTCCTGAAGACTTATCTTTTTGTCGCTGCTTTTAATTGAAACTGAGCCGTTGTGTTCATCAGTAAAGTGGAACTTCTGTGTGAACTATTCATATCTTAAACTGCACTGTAACTTTTTATTCATGTACTTTTTATTCATGTATTTTTTCTTTTAATGTTTCTTTTATTATCTTTTCTTTTTAATGACTGTTTTTAAATTGCCTTGCCTTGCTCCTGTTGTAAGCCGCTAACAAATTAAATGAAACTCTCCGGAGAGCTGGGATGTGGGCTGTTTTTTTTTTCTTAAAGCAGATTCAAGTATCAGGCATAATTTACCTACTTTTGATTCATGTTGCTAACTTATAACTTAACTTATGAGGCAGTAAACCTCACCTCTAGTGAGCGGCTCGGCCCTTCGAATATTTCTCTGTATGTGGCCCTTGGTGAAAAAGGTTTGGACACCCCTGACTTAGAGTAAAGGTCACGGCCAGCCCAAATCTGGACCGAGATGTTTCTTGCATCAACATGGCACATCCATATGTCTTCTGCTGTTTCTTGGGATGCTGCAATATATTTGGGACAGCTCTTCACCAACATGCGCGCCTCTGCCTCTTCCAGCTTTTGCAAACACTTCACTTAGCCCACTGAAGTGCCCCGAAAGGCAACAAAGTGCCAGAAATCTTGACAAGTACATGGAGGTGTTCAGAAGTAAATTTGCTTTTCTGTGATTAATCACACACTGTAACTGACACAAAATGAAACATAGTGATGTAATAATCCTCAACCATCTGGTGCTACACAAGATTTACTCAATGCATCTCCTAAAAACTGCAAACAAAATGAAACGTTGGCTCAATGGAAGCACCGCTTAAGTTGACGCTGTGTGGAGAAAGCTTTATGAAAGTTTGTTCATGTCAAACTAGTGCACAAGCATACAATAAATGTAAGTGCTAGTCTATATTATTTGGGATAACGTGGAGATTTTTCAAGCTTTCAGAGTAAGCAAGAGCAGATTTGGTAGAGACCTTGGTCAAAATATTGCGTCAGTACATTCAGTGAGCACTAGGATGCTTTACCTTCTTCAAAGCAGCATGCTCTCAGTTTTGACAGTTTGTATTATTCATATAAGAACTGAAAAAAAGTGGAAACTTCTTCAGATTTGACCTGGTAGCAAAGTATCATCCTGTAAGACCTCAATAAAATAAGGCTACCACTTCCAAGCATGATCATGTGTCCACAGACATCACTGTGAAATAAGTTCAGTTAGCATGTGGCTCTCGTTCTAAAGTGGTGAGAATCTGCCAAAACAGCTGGACGAAATTACAAAAGCAGATTTCAAACTGTGTGAAAAGAGGATTTTGCAAATGTGTTTTGTACTGCGTGCTCTCAAAGCTTGACTCGAGCAGACATGTTTGTGTTAGCTCATTCATTTTGTCATCGATAAACGTTCGTACAGTTCAAGCAGATGTTCTCCATTCTGTAGTCCATATTGTCTGTTACATTAATACAATACCCATAAAAGCCATGGATACTTTTGCCATTTACTGCTTGCATCAGGTTTTGTAGAAGGTGGACATCCCTGCCTACGCACTTCTGATTTAGGCGTTAGCAATTTACGTTGTCACGCACCCTGTAAAGGCTGGGTATAAATAATACGGCGCTGGACGGGAAGGCCGGAGCGCCGGTACGGTTCGTGGCGAGTACAAAGCCCACACCTGGCTCCTGGAGTGAAATCAAATCCATCCTGAACTCTGTCTCTCTTCTCATTTTGCATCGGCAGTTTTCCGTGAGCGGAGTTCTGGGTCAGGAGTCAGGAGGAGTGATTTGAGTTCAGGTCACACACACAGACAGTTTCACACAATAATGTGTTTCAAAGCTGTTGCATCACAGGGGTTAAAGGAAACCACGTAAAAATGCTTTTTTATTTTTTTTAAATCCACATTTTGTCACATACTTTTACAATTTCCTATTCCATGCATCTTGTAAATTATTTACAGATAAGCTGGTTGGATGATCACTGATAATGTGCAGTAACCACTGGCCATTAAACCACTGGCCATTAAACCCCTTCCTATGGATTAACACCCCCTAAATCCCCTGCTAGTCACTGTGTTTTTGTGAGGGATCAATAAACCAATTCCTCTTGGTTATGTTTTCCTTGTCCACAGCAATCAGTTCAGTGCTGATTAAATCACCGCAAATTATCTCCCTGGGATTTATCTTGCCTAAATTGAGTTTCTTTCACCCTCCTGGCCACGGGAGAGTGGGCAACGCCTGCTGGGAGAGAGAAATAATCATTCATTAACCTCTGACCTGGAAGGAGAGTCAATTGAGTCACCGGCAGTGTTTTTTCTCCCCCCCTCTCCCCTGCACCTTCTCAGCCCCCATCCGCGGCAAATTGACCATTTTCACGCTGCAGTCCCAACTTTATTAACATACGGCGGTTTGATGCAGTCACTTGATCAGCTGGCTGCAAGGAAAGTCTCAAATATGACTTGTTTAAATTGGGTCTTTTTTCTTCTGACTCTCAGGGGGTTGTGGATACAGACCATAGGCAAACAGTGGGGTGAGTGGAGGGATCGCATGTGAAAACACAACAAGCCTAATTCATGGAGTGTGACGAGCTCAAAGGGACGAACATGTAGATCATCTTGTCTGTCATTATGGTTCGTCTTTCTTTCTTTCTTTTTGAACATCCCATAGCTGCTGACCCACTGTGAAGCTTTCAACCTTAGTAGGGTTTGATGTCTTCCAATGGTCACAGTAGGGGTGATACATTACAGAATACCCTTTTTTTTCTGCTCACCACATGGACGTCGTCATGTGTAGGCATGGATTAGATATTTCACAAGTGTTACCAGATTGAGAAGTGTCCAAATGCAAATCCTTCCCAATTAATTTTGTGACAGTGGGATTTGAAATGAGTAGCAAATGTGCGGTATCAACCACATTCTGATAAAAAAACTGCTTCTGGTTCTACAAAGCAAAGACAAGCAGACCATCTGACAGCATTAATATCCTTTTATATGTACTGAGCTACAGAGGAACTCTACATATTTCGACAAAAATCATCATGCATTACATCAAACAATAGAAATGCAGAATGGTATTCCCTTAGACTTTAAAAGCATTACCTTGTGTATTGATTCTGTGGTCTTGTGATATGAGTCACAGCGCTATTTCTGTCCCTGCACGGTAGCAATAAACACAACCAAGCTGCCCCGAGATCTTTCCCTCTGACATTATTAGGAGCTACAGCAGTGTGAGACTCAACACGGTGTAAAAACAAACCAAATGTCAGCCCGGTTGCCCAAGCGCCTCTGCTATAGCCAACAGCAAATGTAATGAAAGCTTGGAAGGGTCTGTTAGTACGCCGCTGACCTTTCATACAGTTATTGTTCTCTTGACATTTCTCCAAGATGGAGGAGGTGAAAAACAGAATGAGGTGCTAAAGCAGAAATCAGGATTTTTCGACTTCCATCTGCCCCCGTTAGAGAATGACTTTTATCGATCCGAACTCTTGGACTTTACTGAGGGTCGATGCTCTGTGATTGCCAACACTAACTAACATGCTGCTGCTCTCTCTGTAGACATGATACCGTTTTTATTAGCTTTTGAGTCACTTTAAAAAGAACGAGAAAGGGGGAGAATTTCAAAGCTTCTGTTCACTGGACTGCTTTTGCTTTCCCATTGGAACAAAACAACAAACATTGAATTGGCTGATGTTTCCTAAGTCTTTCACTGTAGGGCTTTGGCATCACTGTAGTGGAAGTTCAGTAGAAACATACTTACAAAACTATTAACCCAACCTCACAATGAAGTGAGTCTGGGACTTTTAGGAACTTACGAACTGGCTACCTGAACATGGTTTAGTCAAGTCACATTTAGGGGTAGGTAAGTTTGAGAAACCGGCTCGAGATACACTTTTTGTTATATTTAATGCTGTCAAAATTATCGCGTTAACGGCGGTAATACATTTTTTGAATGAATTCGTTAAAATATTTAACGCATTTAACGCATGCGCAGAATGGCCCGCCCCATACATCCCACCAGTGGCAGCGCCAGGGTGGGGTAGGCTACAGCCATACCAAGAAATGGCTTAGCCCCACCTTAGCCCCACCATGAAAAATGCTGTTAAAGTAAGCAAATAAAGTCCGCCAACTCGCGGAGTAAATTGCACAGACAGCAGTTAGTAAGATCAATTTCAGTAGCCACTTGTCTGGAAATACCGAAGACTAGAAACGGTTTTGAAAACTTTTGTCACGTAGTGATCGTCTTCTCAATAGAACATCTTTGATAATGTCTTCTGGCCAATCAGAATCAAGATAACGGCGTGGTGTTGTTGCAGGAAGTCCCAACGGAGAATACTTTTCTGTAGTACATCTCTATATACATCGATACAATATTACGTGTTGATAGAAATCAACACGTAATGAAATAAGACCCCACGGTTTGATGATTGATAGGTGTGTGGGCTGTCTTTCATTTTGACACACAGAACAATGTACATACACAAACATACATACATATGGATATATCCGCCTTCTTTCATTTATCTTTCCATTCCCACAACAATATACATAAAGAAATGGCATATTGTGGACATAGTTCAAATGGTGATTAATCATGATTAATGAATTTTTAAGCTGTGATTAATCTGTTTAAAAATTGTAATCGTTTGACAGCCCTAGTTATATTCCATGGAATGCTCTGAACATCCCGATAGCAATGAATATCTTAAGTGCTTTGACAAAAAATCCATACAAAAATGTCATCTGTGGAAGCTGTGGCACTGTAAAAAGCACGACCAATCATCTGAGCCGGCCCGGCTAAAATAACTGGATGGCCTACCTGCCTGTCAGCCTTCCATCTGTGCACAAACTGATCTCGTGCCCTCATTGGTCATGTGCGCGTTCGTGTGTGTTGAAGGAGGGGCTCTGTAAGGAAGTGGCAGATTTGTTCCGGCTGTGTATTTTCAAATTCTAGCGCACTCGAGCTGGTTTCTCAAACTTATATACCCCACCTTTAAAACAACATAAACTGACCAAATTGCTTGTAATCTGTGTCACGTCGGGCCTCATGCTCGCTTTACTGTATTATTAATGCGAACAACCTGCTGCTGTTAGCTACACCTGTGAAAGGGAAACTTCGGAAAATTGTTTGAACATGATCTCTGGATATCATCTGGAGTTATGAGAAAAACGTAAATGAGATATACCTTAATGCTATGCCTTTACAACAGAACACAATAGACCTTCACACTAATGTATATATTGTTGTGTTGTACAGCAACATTTTTAACAAACCAATATGTGTTAATGTTAGACAAAACAGGTCTATGAGAGAATGACCATTATATAGTATATATAGCATATATATATAAGGTAGCATTCATTGTTTCTCATAAATTCTATAAAGTTTGACATTATTTGACATTTCTGCAAAAGAGTAGTTGCTCCATCCACTGATATTTTGACCCGTTTCAGCCAATGAGATGCTGTCATCAGTATTTTTGAGAAGGTTACAATCATTGTCAAACATGTGGCTCTCGTTCAGTATGAATGGGTTTGTTGAAAAGCAGAGCCATTAGTCTAAAGTTGTAAATGAACGTGTTTGTTATTGTTTTTATGCAATAAAAGTGATGAATGAATAAATAAAGAGATATGCAATTATGTCCTTGGATATGACTCATATAACATTTACTCCTATCATTTTAAAATTGATGGTGTGGCGACCCATTCTCTATACCATGTTGACAGTTCGGTTAAATCGAGTTGTTGTGAATAGGAATCTTCTTAATCTACATTTACAACATACATACATACAACTCAAGGACTGGTCTTTATGCGTAAGAAGAACAAAGTCTAAAGGGGGATTGTTCACAACAAGTGAGTAAGTCTTATGTCAGGAAACATCTCTCTCCCGTATACCAGCACTGTGCAGTCGGCTTCTGAGAGGAAGTGATCTAGCAAGAGGGGGGAAACAGCTGCTTAATAATTCAGGATGCTGAGATTAAAAAGTGAATTTGCCGCGCACGTTATTAAAAGGCAGTGTAATTACTTCAGAACACTATGTCACCGCTTCAATACGCGGCGCCTAATTTGGTTACTGCCAGCTCTCGTGTAATTGGTGAAGATGAACAATACCTCGCAGACAAAGAGAGGTCCGAGGCCCCCCCACACACACACACACCGGATCTGATAAGAGGAAACCTTCGGGAAAATGATAACTGGGATCTGGCACGTTATTTGACACAGTGTTGAGACAATAGCCTGTGTGTGTGTGGGTGTGTGTACAGATCATGTTTTTGTGTTCATTCATCTCTCTGTTATTAAAAGCAGCCTCATGTTGACATGTCTGTTAAGGAATTCTGGTGATCTCATTCTGCTGATGTCTTTAGTTTTCATTTAAAAGTAAGCTTTCAATCTCACCCATAACAATATCTTACATTTTAGAAATGATGGAGAGAATGTACTCAATGCAGAATAGCTTGGATTTGGAGGATACTGACTACTTTAAAAAGGTTATCAAGACAATGGTTGAGGTTGTTTTTCCATAAACATTGTATAGTATTTGGGAATGACCTCATCAAAAGTGCATCACTCAGGAAGACTGCCTTCATTTAGCTTGACCCCATCAAATCAACAGTGTATGTTTGCATGCATCCATATTGGGACTGGACTCTTTCCCTCCGCAGGCACTCGATCACAAAAGAGAGGGAGTTGCTACCAGATGGTTAAACAAACACATCGCCCAACTGCCCATAACTCAAATCCACTTAGCACCCTCTTGTCAACATGTCTCTCACTCGTTCACTACCTCTCCCGTCTTCGCTGTATGCGGAGGAGAGGCGAGAGGAAGCAAGGGAGGGAGGGAGGGAGAGGAAAAGTAATGCGGAAATAATGAGAATCAGCAAGAAATTCCTGGGGGGTGTGTTTCATTTTAATCAGCAAGACTATCCATCCTCAGTAGCTCTCCTCTCTCCCCCACCCTTGTCTCCCTGGTTCCTCCCCCCAGGTGCATTGAAATGAAGGGGAATAGCGAGCACCTGGAGTGACAGCGCGTGTAAAGGTCACAGAGACAAAGTCCAAATGTGATGTTTGACTCAGGCGTTTTTTCAGACCTCTCAGGGAGGCGCCCAGGACTTAGGCCAGGGGTTAAGAGTTTGCAGGTCGCCGGGTCACACCATTTTCCCTTTTCCCTTGGCCTCATCCCCGCGCTTAAAACCTCAACGGTGTACTTGAGTGAGTAATTTATTATCCCGCGTGCTGTCCGGCTTGGACGAAGAGTTGGAATTAGGTGTCGAACTTTTGAGGATAACGTATTTTTCTCTTTTTTACAAGACATAAGAACACCTAATAGAGCCCAAATGTGTATTCATCACAAGCATGTATTTCGTTTTCAAACATTAGATAATACGTGTATTTAGTACATGTTATTAGCTTCTTATCTTGCATGGAAGTTTAAGATTATTCTTTTGATTTAAAGTTTATTTTAACCTCTTTGTCACGAAGGCTTCCTGCTTTTCCATTAAAATGGTATTTAAAGAACATGCATCAACCTTAAAGATTTGCTGAATGTCTTTTTATTAAAATACTCTTTTCACCTAACTCCACTTAAAGTGATGCAGCACACTTTTGTTTTCCTTAATGATTTATCACAATAATTGCCGTTCCCGTAAGTGGTGCAACTAAGTGCTTTTGGAGGCATCCTGCATGGTATCAGCTTGCAGCCTTGCAGTGTTTCAGCGCAGGTGAAAAGGTGAAAAGATAAGCATTATCTCGGACACATAATTGTCAAAGGCATGGATAATTGACATGCATGCCACCGATGTCCAAAAGTAGGGTTTGCTGATGACAGCCCCGAACCTGCATTTGGCCCTTGGAATGTGCAGAGGCCGTTCTCAGACATCTGAACATCAAACGGCGCTCAGCTCTGTCAATCTAATAGCTCTGGATGCAGGATTTATTGGCTCTCACGGGCCAAAAGAGAGACGAGGGGCGAAAGCAAAACCAGATTTTCTCTCCCGTATCAGTTTCTCCTCTGTCAGTCAGCCTCTTATGAGAGCGCTCAGGAAAGAAGGTGTGGTGTATCGTTATTTTAGATTAACTAGATTCAAACCTAATTTGAATGCTTCAAATATATGAAAAATAAACCTGGTAGATCACAGCCTACTACGCAAGTGTTTCTATCATGTAGTTCGATGAAGATGGATGCTTAACAATCTGGTTCAGTTCTGCACATTTCACCCTTGCATTAAGTATTCATTTGCATCCAAGCAGCCAGATAACATCACTGGCTGTTTCCATTTACAAAAGTCAAGCTTGTCCGTGACACAAACGTGTTTATACATTTCCCTGCACAGCTCCAAATACTGCCAGGGCTATTCTTAGCCATCAATAAATCAGCAAGCGTCCGACTGAACTGTAATGATAAGCATTAGATGAGAAGTGTGTGTTGACGATGGGTAACATTTGCAAACTATTTCGAGGAGGGATTTATTGATCATCTTGGTGGGTCTGCAGAGATCATGTTGCAACATAACAGAAATCCGCTGCACTCTCGCGTCATTAAACTTTATTCAGACTCGTGACACAAACACGAGCCTCGGGGCAAGAGGAAGTATGTTGCCGATGAAAACGAATGACAGGCCGCCAGAAATGGGGGAAGAAAAAAAGCCGGGGCCAAAAGCTGAGGACACGAGTCGGGGTCGTAGTCCTTGATAAAGACGAGGTTCTCACGGAGAAAGATGGAACCAAGAGGAGTTCTATTTATCTCCGTTAGCCCTCTGAAAAAAACTCCCTGTCCCTGCTTAGATAGCCCTGCCAATGCGCATGATGTCATCCCCCTGGCGTGCGGTGATTGATGCGTCCTGGCTGCCAGCTCTGCACTCACAGGAGGCGGGGGAGTAGGTTCGAGGTGGGGAAGGGGGTGAATTTTCCACAGATAGAGACATCCAAATGTGAATGGAGCCCGGCATGGGGTTGGTTCAGAGCTCAGGCCGATACGCCGCATACCTGCAGCGTCCGTGCATCTGCTGGTTCCCCCCTACGGTCGGTCAGTTTTGATGATTCAAAGGTGTTCACGAGCACGAGGAAGGTCTCGCTGGCTGAAGGATTCGATGGAGACACAATGGGGGGGGGGGGAAACGGCCCGGCTCTGATTATGTACGTCCACTCCATCTTCCCTCTGAGTTCTGTTACATATCAAGGCGGAGGGAAGGAGGGAGGGAGTGGAGAGATGGAAGAGGTTATTGTGAGTGGAAGAGTAAGTGTTTCTCAGATAGTCACGGAGACGTGCTGAGATGAACTCAACGGGAAGCCGCCGTCCTCTTGTCAGCAGGCCAAGTTAGTTCTGCTGCTTTAACGGCTCTATCATGTGCTGATGACGGTTTGTTATTCGCCTCCAAAAGGGAGAGACGGCGATTTTCCAGGCTTGAAATTCGCTGGTTTTCATGTGTGTTCAGTTATTTTTGAAATACTGAGGCAAAAGCATTTCTCTTATGTTTTATTCAGGCGTGTAACTATGGATCAAAGGGTATCTTTAAACACAAATAGAAACCTTTGAGAATATGCCAACCCCCCAAAATATATGATTTGACGTGTCACTCCTCCTTATGGATTCCAACATATCGTATTGTACTGAAACATATTTTTAAAAGCAGCTCGGCGTCAATGTGACTTTTAAATGCAGTGTTTCCCAGAGGCGCTCATTATTAGCTCGGGATCAATATTGAAAAATAAACATCTACGCTGAGAAAAAAGTCAATGATCCTTCACTGAACGTGTAAATGAGTTAATGCAACCTCGTGCTTTTCAACTCAGTATTGACAGATTCACAATTAATTAGAACCTGATTTCTGTTTCTTCGTAAAAAGGTTAAGAGGATTTAAGTGGTGTGGATTTAACACTTCAGAGGGGTCCTGACTGATTATCCCATTCGGTCTGGTGTAACTTCTTGATTTATTGTATCAAATTGACATTTAATGAACCGTTTTGTTCACCAGCTTTTTCCTACACTGGTATCAATGTGAGATATGTTAAATCTACATTAAGATGAATTTAAATAGCTGCACACATTTGAGATGAATGTATTGTTTGTTAAAGATTTCCAATGTATAATGGGGATCTTTGAACAAAGACAATAACAAAAACAATTTGATGTCCATTCGTTCTACAATCTCATCAAACTTCACTTTTGGATGTCTGTGTTTTTTATGAAAGAGTTATTTTCGTAAAAACAAAGAATCTGTCTACATACTGTAAAGGTCTAAAGGTTTTTCTACTCAGTCTTCATCAGAACACATTTAAACTGTATTTTTTCACTTTATTTTTGTTCTGCATCTTGCACCTTCAACATAACCATAATATAGGTATTTACTTTAACCGCAGAAGCTCTATTTACCTTCTCAAAGGTGGGGTAGGTAATTTTGGAGAAACCAGCTCGAGTGCGCTCGAATTTGAAAATACACAACCGGAAAAAATCTGCCACTTCCTTACAGAGCCCCTCCTCCAACACACACGAACGCGCACATGACCAATGAGGGCACGAGATGAGTTTGTGCACAGATGGAAGGCTGACAGGCAGGTAGGCCATCCAGTTACTTTAGCCGGGCCGGCTCAGATGATTGGTCGTGCTTTTTACAGCGCCACGGCTTCCACAGATGACATTTTTTTATGTATTTATTGTCAAAGCATTTAATATATTCATTGCTATCGGGATGTTAAGAGCATTCCATGGAATATAACAAAAAGTGTTTCTGAAATAAATGACATACCCCACCTTTAAGGTTAGTTTTGTTATTTTAGTTACACATTAGGTTTTATGCTGGTGTCTAGATGCACATGGTTCTGTCTCTGTGCCTCTGCAGGTATTTAATATGCAGTAAGTGTTTGTGTTTGTGTGTGCACTTCTTAAATTAGCCATGTACATGTTTGTGTGCTTGTCTATTTGTTGACATGCAGAGTGCTGCACACGTGTCAGAGGGAAGGAGTCGCTGCTACACAATCAGTACCGGCCCCCTGCTCCTTTTCACTGTGGTCCGGCAAGTGAGACTGAACATGAGGCGCGGGGAATTGAGGTGCATTGATCTGTCCTCTGCTGCGTCTCCCTGGACCGCTGAAATCATTAACCTCGCTGGCACAGACACAGGAAGCAACAACAGAGTATCTTTGAGAGGTTAATTAAAAATAAAAGCACAAGGGGGAAGGGCAGGGGGTGTACTCACCAGGGAAAAGTGCACCGACTTCCAAATGAGCTGTGTTTGTGTTTACAGTGCATAAGGAGTTTTCTTTATGAAACAAACCAACCAGGTGAGGTTAGGCTGCTTAACAATATTGTTTTGTTTCCTTCTTTGTTTCCTTTAAGTGGGCACCAGGAACTGCAGAAGGAAATTAGCTAAAATCTTGTATGAATCATCTCAATAATGTTTATGCATGCCCTTTAAAAACAGATTATAGATTATAACAGGTTAAAAGAGTTAAACAGGTTTAACTAGCATTTCTAAATCCTTAAGCTATAAAGGAATCGACAAAAATTGTGCCAAAAGTTGAGTAATCTTAACTCTAGGAGGTATTCATGTTAAATAATGTTGTGTCCTTCAATGAGGCCTTGCAGTGTGTATTGGGCTCTGCTGTCGTAAATCTACCGGGCCTTATGTGAGGCAGAACCGTTCCCTAACTCACCTTGAAGCTGCCTTTAACTTACTCTCACCCAAGCAGAGAGCACTCTGCGGCTTGACCCGGCTTTGTATCTACTTTGTATCTGCTTATGCTAAACTGCAGTGGTACGTGATAGGAAATATCTCCTTCATGTCACGGCCCACACAGTGGACAAGCAGTCATCCCAATGTATATATATATATATAGGCCCTTTGAATATACAGAAACCTACTGGTTATATCCAAATATTCAATGAAAACGTTGAAAGTATTATCTGAGTTAGTGCACCTTTAAAAAACAAATTCAATCTAAACTCCACCCAAGCAAAGGTCAGATACTCAGCAGCATGAATCAGCCTTATATCTACATTGTATCTGCTCAGGGTAAAACTACTTGTCCTACTTAATAGGCAACTTCATCTAAATGCCATGGCTCGCTCAGTTGTCCAAAATATTTGGACGATTATTAAAATGTATTAACATACAAAATACATAAAACGTCTCAAAGCCACCTGAGTCAAATAACAGTAAAGAAACACTGAACAGGTAACCGTTATCCACCGTTACATAATGTTTTCTAATGCTTACTAACTCTTCTTTCCGCAGCGTGTCCGTTACGTTGAACACACCAGAAAATTAACAGAAAGACATACGTATCTAATACAGAAGTTTTCCATGTGAAATAGATATACACACTCATTTTAGTTGTAAAAGGTATCACCTACATGCTAAATGTATACTCTGCTATCTTGCATAAAGAAGAGTAGATGTGTGGACTGTGTGAAAAGTACAGTGACTGAAATGTACAGTATTTACTACAGTATTTGTTAAGCTGTAAGTGATGCTCAGATATTAGACTCCAATGATACGCAATCAATAATAACAAGATTTTTCTAATATCTACACGAACAATAACTTCTAAATACAAGCAATAACATGGTGCGACGTTATCCAATGAAATGCCATTCAGCTGCAGACCTTCAGTGTGTGACAGCTTCAACACAAACAGCGGCTGATGTTTAAATGTCAATAAGATGTCAGATCAACCCGTGTGACGAGGTTTGTGAGTCGCCTTCGATGAGGTCGCTGTGAGACGTTTTGTACGTTTCCAGGACAGTGACGCAAAGTGAAGCAAACATTTTGGCAGACCTCGACAACAGCGAAGACTCCACTCCTGCCTGAATTCATACATTCTTTATGAATGTGTTATTGAAAAGTCTCATTATGTTCATCAAACACATATTGGGACCAACGTTTCTTTGCCCCAATATTGCGTACAGTTCAGGAGACATCATTTAAGAAGGCACTTTATCGGATTACATCCCCACACAGCAATGAGTTGTTTTATTAGCTTGCTGCTGTTGTTTACAGCATAAACAGGTTAGGTGTTTGCGACTGTGTGAAAATGTGATGTGGATCATCTTGATAGGCCTGTTGAGTGGTGTTATTGCAGTCTGCGGTCCCTGGGAACACTCGGGGAAATGATGCCCCCCCTGTCAGCGCTGCGAAGCCTCTGGATCTGTGGGTAATTACTGCGACTGTGCTGACTCAGGACACACACACAAACCCATATGAACACCCGGACACACGTGCAGCAGCTCTCTGCGAATACAGACAGTGTAATGCAGTAGACTTTACGACACCACCAGGGCAGATTGTTTGCTCTGGCACTGAATGCAGATGCAGAGCTGCTTGTGAGGAAACAATCATCTTGTTGGTTGAGTTAAACCACAGAAAACATGCCTGGAAACATGCTTTATTTTGAGCAAAAGCTTTCTTACTAAAAAGCTGAAAACTCGAAATTGTGCAACTGAAACTGTGATTAATTCATTCCATTCATGATCAGGATATGTGTGCTTATGAGAGGTCCACAGGCCTGACTTCAGAACAATATGCAGGTGTTGTGCAGATGTAAAAATAACTATTTTTCAGGACCAGTTATTTCACCATTGGTACTTAATTTAAGCTTTTCGCGTCAAGGAAAACCCATTCCTCTCAGAAGTCTATACTTTAAAAGGGGGAAAGCGTTTGATTACTAAATAGGTCACAGCTGTTTGGAAAATCCATAAATCTTAGTGAGTAAAATATAAAATCTCTTTTAGAATGTGCAATCAATGCCGCAACTTTGATACAGATGTTTTGTGTGTTCAAAATCTTTGTAAATTAAAAATGACAAACCTTTATTATTTCGAAGGGTTTAACAGTCTATGATGACTTCACTGATATAACATGCCAGATGATGACATCTCTAAGTAGACTATTACTGACTGTACGGCATTAAAGTGAAATGTCAAAATTCTACAAACAAGTGCAAACCGGCCGGGCAAAAACAGCTAAGAGTTTGCAGTGTGAAAGGGGTCCTTTTCTTTAGGGGCTTCTCCCTTTCCTGTAGTGTTATATATGTTTTGGTGCACGTAAATGGTCTGCAAAGGCTAAAATCCCAAAGGTCCATCCAGCGGGAGTTTCTCTCCCACACACTCCTTCAGCGACATTGTGACATCACTATGAAACACTCTTGATTATATTGGCTAGCGCGCCAACACATTGTACGTGGTAAGGTAAGAGGCGGTACATCTCTAAGCGGTTGACCAATCCCAACAGAGCCCGCCAGCTAACCAATCAGAGCAGACTGGACTCTGGTTTCAGACAGAGGGTGAAAAGAGGTGCTGCAGCACAGGCAGTATGAGAAAAATAAAGAGCTTTTTGAACTTTAAAGCATGGAGACATGTCCCAGTAGGGGTACAAAATATAAATATGAACCTGAAAATGAGAATAATAGGGCCCCTTTAATTCAGATGATAACATAACTCTGAGTTCTTCACCAGCTGTATATGCGAGAAATGTGTGTTTAGATTAATTTCTTAGGTGATAATATTTTGGATGTGAAGTGACAGATTCACAAAATTCCATGGCAACCACCCACGGGACCTCGTGATGTCTCAGTGAGGGAGCGTGCATCCCTTCTGCGAGATGAAATCATTCCCGGGTTTATTAGCCTCTGGAAATTGGCTTCAGTGGGAGGCGGAAAAACAAATCATTTGAATACATACCCGGGTGTCCTAATGTTCATTTCAATGCTGTCACTTAGAAGGGGGGAGGGTGGGGGGGGATAGGGCGCGTTGTGCTGCTGACAGGATTGGCTGTGTGTGATGAATGGGGCTGTCACAGACGGTGACAGGTTTGTGTTCAATACATGTGGATGTACAATACGCTCTGCATCCCGTGACAAGCTGGGAGGCTTTTTGTCCCGATAATCTCCATATCGTTTCATCTCCGGCTGCTTATGGCGGATGTGGTCACTGAGGGGTGTGTCATGGCTGCTGCACACAGACTGTCGAACCTCTGGAAGCAAAAAATGGGACACCGAGTTGACTGATGTGTTCCAATTTCCACTTTTTGTTTTTTAAAGTCTGTGGAAATGTAGATAGGAGTTTCAGCCTCTGCAAACATTTCTTAGGCCCTGTTCTCACCTGACACTGAAATGTATCCGGGGTGATCCGATCATAGGTAAACTACCGCTGAATACAGGTTACAATCCACCAATATACATAAAAGACAAAGAATAAAAACACACAATATGTCACTTTTTGGATTTGCAGTTCAAAGAACATATTGAGGACCAGAAAATAGAATATGGGATACACAAATGTCCCGAGATTTTGTAAGTAAATTCCCCTATTTGGCAAAATATAGGTTAAGGTAAATATTGCCTGGATCCAGTGGCAGACCAATTTTACGGGGTGGGGCTGGTTATTTTATATAGGGGGGACATTTAATGGCAGACAAACAGAGTAATTTTGTATTCAGTTTAAAGTCAGTCAACAAAAAACATGATTGGTATTTGTTTGTATTTATGTCAATAACCAATCAATTCAATTACAATGTTAAAAACCACACACATTACCACTTTTAATTTCAATTAACAGCAGAGTCTTTGCAGCATCACAAATGGTTTTATCATAGACTCTTATTTCGCAGGGGGTCCAGGCTCAGTGTTACAGGAACATTGGCCCCTTTTGGCCCCCTCCTAGAACCGGCCATGCCTGGATCATATTCATCTTCCATGTATATGATATATAATATTCCCATTAAAATTATGTATTTGAAGATATGTGTTGTCAGATTGTTGCTATTGTAAATTCCCTCAATGTAGCAACTAAATGATAATTAGGTATCGGTCAAGTTTTGCATCACATCCACATACTTATATGTTTTGCAGGGCTATATGAACATCACACACATACTAAATCCTAAAATCAATGGTTGAAATCACACTAAGCTATGTTCAAATATAAGCAGAGAATAATAAACCCCATATGTGGTTATGAAACATAAATCTGAGATGAGATACTAAATGCGAAATTAGCACAATTAGCTGAAAGGCTCAGCATATTTTTGATATTTAACAGAAATTGTATAGATGAAAAAAACCCAAATCCTGTCAGAGGAAGCTCAGGATCCACATCTGGATAGAGACTGCACAGAGGCTGGAACATGTAGTATATCAAGCGGGAACCTGCGATCAATTGGTTAACAATTTAAAGTAATCATAATTAACATTTGTATTTATGTTTGCCTTCTTTGCTGTAGGTCAGAACACTTTCTAACAAACTCACCTCATGTAGACCTTTAGGAAACTGTTTGAACATGCAAGATGTGCTAAAGGTCAACGATCGCTTTTGTACTTTTTAACAAGAGCATCAGGACTCATAACATTATCGTAGTTTCCTCCTCTCTCTCCAGCCTCGACCACTTGGATTCAGCTTATTATAAAAAGTGAAGTTCTTTGGCTCGGCTGATTTATGTCTCACCGAACCAATAACACACAGAAGCTCCACAAGGCCCTTCCTAAGGACACAGGAGCAGGAGCAAAAAGAAAGACACAAAGGTGATCCAAAATAAGTTCGAAACAAACCACCCACCAATGAAACTATTGAAAAACAACCAATGAGACCAACTATTGCACAATTCGGATACACATAAGAATCTAAGTGTGAGAGCAGCCACATGGAAAATATGGTAAGTATACGGAGGGAATGGAGAAATATCTAAAAATGGCTTAGCTCCAGGAACTATCATCATAGAGGAGGCAGGGCCGTCCCTGGCCAACATGAGGCCCCACGCAAAGTTATATGATGAGGCCCTCTGTTTCGCGAGCGTCGACGGGGACGGGGGGGTACTAGTGGAGCCTCGTAGCGGCGAAACCGTGCCGCGCCACACTAATTGTGCCGCATAAGCGCCGCATAGGTGTGCCGCATTTTCGGCTCAGTTGAGGCACCCTCCGCAAGGTGAGGCCCCACGCAGTCTGCATGATCGGCCTGTAGGGAGGGACGGCCCTGGGTGAGAGTCTGTATGGAGGGTGAATGCATGCATGTGTGTCCATACAGTTTGTATTGATGTGTAAAATGTAGTGAACTTTTAAAGGTTACTTTAGAAATAAAGGGACAGCGGGAACACATTATATATTAATTAGTGGTACTGTTGTGAAATGGATTGGAACTAAACTGGATTAGAAAATGTTTTGGCTTTTAGTGTTGAAATCTTACTCTGCTCTGATGTTCAATCGACAAATACAAATTAAAAAACAGACGCACAAAAAGCTCTTGAGTTTCCTGCGTGGATTCATTGCTCATGGTTGCGAGCCTATGCTGATATTTATGAACTAGCACAGCAGAGTAAGTTATGAACACACATCGGGCCAAGACCTTGCTTAGTATTTTCACTCCCTTAATATTTATGCTTCGCTGACAGATTCTTTTTCCCTAATGCTATTTTGCCTGTTTTCCTCTTCTTTAAAATATCTCAACCTGTAATATAGGGAGCCAAAAGAACAGGGTGTCTTATGGGAGAAGTAAAAGAGTTTGTCAAAACAACAGAAATAGTTTGATAAAAGTTAATAAACATTAAATATCGTAGCTGTTTTCAGTGGTCAGACTGTTATGTTATATATTTTCTATCTTTAGTTTTGCTCCATGTGTCTGTTCACAAGATATGAATGTTTTATAGAAACTTCTGCGTTTAGATCTGAGGGGATTTCCCCAAAGCTTCTGAAACCAGCATGCCTGTTTCAAAAGACAGGCTTTTAACTCAATCTGGCTAATGGTGTAATGTTTGATCTCCCTACGCATTATCACTATTGAAATATTTCAGAAAGGGAGGAATCTCTTCCCACAGGAGCAACTTGAATGTGAATTGAACTGAGAAATAAGTCATAATAATGATTTAACAGCTGGCTTAAAGCATCCAAACACGTTCCAGTAAGTACAGTGATGCATTGTGCTGCATTACGCTGAGTTTGTTCGCTTACATTTCACCTATGTGGACACATTCATTCCTTCATGATCCCATTGTAAGTGGGCCAAATAGCAGTTGGGTTTTACTGTTTGTTTTCTCCTGCTGAGGCTGACGTGATTTCTGCATCAAGACAATCCATATTTCACTTTAAGTTGAAGTCAGAGAATCACACAGAGGTATACTACATTCGTTGTTGGCAGTTATGCTCTCCTGTCTAAGTTCAAAAACAAACTCAGTGAGTTACGACTGATCATGACACCTGTTGCGCTCAGCTGGACATCTCATCTGAGGTGAACAAATCTTCAGTCTGGAATAGATTATGATGTTTACTGAGTAGTGCTACTTCACATCTCACTCTCTATTATAGTTGTATATACAGTGTAGTGTATACAATTGAATATAGTGGTGTTCAAAAGTACAAGACAGTATGATAAAATGGAATCAAGCCCATATATGAAGTATTTATCCACAATAATACAGTGACAGTATTTTCATCACTAACAAGGGTTTAAACTAGAATTATTTTTTTATACGTTATCTGTATATGCATTTAAGAACGAGGTTATATCTGCTGATTAATACCATAGTAAACATTTTCAAAATGTGCTTATATTTGCTTTGTTTCATAGTTTACTGAGAAATGTTTTAGTATTAAATACACATTATGGAGAAATCTATGATACAATTGAAAGGGAAGCTTCATTACAGTGAGAAAGGCTGACAGAACATCAGAGAGAGTGAGCAGAACTATTAGTATCAAAATGTAAATAGCATAGAAAAGTTTGACAGTACCATGTATAGCACTAACCAAGGCCAATCAAAGGCCTTATGACTCTAAGGGTGTCAAACTCAAATACACAGTGGGCCAAAATGAAAAAATGGGTACTAGTCGAGGGCCGGACTGGTTCAATGTTTATTGCAAAACGTATTGAAATGAACTTATTGCACATATTAAACCTGGAACTAACAAAGCTTAAATTATTGCCTATAAAAACAACATTAAACATTAAATAATCAGTTGCATTAATTTCTTATGATTACATTTCTCCACAGGCCAACAACAGCTTCAAAAAACGATTTCCCTCAAAGAAAAAAACAAACATGCCCTGTTGTCTCAAGAAAGTGCAGAAGGAAACATCCATATAATCTCAGTGTGCTGCTCTGTGAAGCTAGTTCAAGCCAGATACTCAGCATCTCATCTTGGGTGCAAGTTCATCAATGGTTGGGGTCAGGCTCTGAGCTGAGGAGACCCTCAGGATGGAGTGAAGGTGTGCGTGCAATATACCGGCGGGCCAGATCTAATAGTAATTAGAAATTATCCTGCGGGCCGAAATTAAATCCACCAAGGGCCTGATTTGGCCCCCGGGCCTTGAGTTTGACACATGTGCTCTAAACCATACGTTACAGTTGTAAATAAGTATAATTGTAGTCTGATTTACTTTTCCTAATGGGCTACACATTGTCCCCTGACCCTACTGTGTTTTTAAAAAATAATGTTTTTTTTTTTTTTAAGAGGACCACGTCCCAGTAAACCAACACGCAGACAGGGACGAACACTCATCATGAAATGTTTAACTTCTGGAAGTTTCCCACCGCAGTCCGATCCTCTGGATATTGACGGGTAAAGTATACACTGTGCTTTCACCTCTGACCCCAACTTTAAATAGAAGATAACACAAACTCAATCACCGCCGTCCCCATGGGGATCATTCAGTAATAATCAAGGACAAAAAGGATGAAGCAACGACCACATCCATCTATAATGTACTTTAGAAATGACCTCATATCCTGAAAGAAGGACACAGAAGATGTTCCTCATATCTAGATACATTTCCATGCTCAAAAGCATTAATCTGCAAACGGATCCACCAGATACTTCAATAAACAGTGGTTAGGGCTACACAGTAATGATGAGCGTTAAAGCTGCCTTCTGCATAGACAATGTGTGATTATAGTATCTTTAAAGCAAACAAACAACATTCATTTTGTGAACACCTTACAAAATGTGTTAAATCCAGACTAATTAAATGTACAGTGTTTGTCAAAATGAGGGAATGTATATAAAGTTTAATATGTCTAGATAAAATACTATTTCAAGCTGTTTTCAGGTCAGAAAAAGACGTCCATCATCTTAAGGTGCATGGATACAAAGGGGCCCTATCATGCTGATGTTCAGGTGTATATCAGTATGTAGTGTCTCTACTTTAAAG
>CALSBZ010046683.1:1089046-1102035 GCA_943591055.1 Gobionotothen gibberifrons | reverse complement strand
CCTAACCCTAACCCTAACCCTAACCCTAACCCTAACCCTAACCCTAATGCTTTGTCAGTAGGTAAAAAAGTCGCCAACGTTATCGCCTTTTGCAAGTCTTTCAAGTCTAAACATGCCTTATACCAATTATAAAAAACATGTCTTCATTCATCATTGTCTTCCATCTTACTTGATGGACTCTCATTTGCAGTTTTGGTCCAGCCTAAAAACAGACCTTTCAAATCAAGTCCTTCCAAAAAGTCACGCCCCAAAATGCCGCCAGAATTTCATGCAGAAACAAAACTGTGATTGAGAATGATGATCTCATAGCAATGTCATGCCACTTACAACGGATTAAAAGATAGACAAAGTATTTATAGTTTATTATGTCTGAGGTTCTGTTTCTTGCTCTGTTTTTGTAAGCGCTTCTCCTTGGTGAAACATACCTGGCTGCTACCAAACACATGCTGGCAAATGTCTGAAAACCCTCAGCGAGTTTTCTGCTCCTGCATTACCTTTTGACAGAACAAATGGTCTCTGAAGGCAACAATACAAATGTCCAAACGAGCTGTCGCACTCAACAGCATCTGCCATGTTTCCATCAATCATCTTGTCCAACGCGTTACCTTACTCCTACGTGGCAAGCTGACACCACTTTTGTGTTCTTTCAAATTGTTTTTATCCTTTTCTGTACAGCTGACACATCAGTGGAGTGGTACGCTGATCAGGTGCCTAAGCACATGCTCGTGCTTGCTTTCCCTTTGAGGACGAGTTGCCAGCAAAGATGGTGGTGCTGTCGCTGCAGACACCTGATTAAAACATTTTGCAAATAGTTTGCAAGCAGATACAGTACGTGCTAGCTCGTTGGCAGAGTTGCGGCCCTTCCTCGGTTCAACAAGAGGCAACGGAATCCAGTGAGTGCAAGACAGAGAATTGCATTCACAAGACAATCAAGGACTCTCAATAACAGATTTTGTGAAAAAATAAAAAATCATCTTTAATATAGAAAGAAGAATTTTTCTTTATGACTTTCAAGCATTTGCACTAAAGGGTTGAACAGAACAGTGCATACACATAAAAGGGACCCTAGCCAATAAGTGTGATTGTTACGTAGTGATGTCACTATGTTCAGGAAATAATCAAGAGAGTCCAATGGAGGCATTTCAGGTGGGGGGGGGGAGTGTGTGGGAGAGAAATTCCCTCTGGAGGGAACTTTGGGAGTGTAGCCTTTGCAGACCATTTACATGCAACATTTAGCTTTAAATTAATGCAACTGGTGCTTTTCTTACATTTGATTCAGGTTTTGAATTATTCATTTATTTGTTTATTCCACACATTTGTTCATTTCAAACAAAACATGTACACTTTACAACACATGTACACTTATACTGGTTGTTTTATTTATTTTATGTATAGCGCATGGTGGAAAGGAGCAGCAATTGAATTGATTAATTTAACCATTGTTTTATATCCTAGCTATGTTCAGCTCTGTTTTTTATACAAATGTAACAACTGCGCTAAAAATGTAATTCAAGCATAATTTCTGTCTTGTAATTAAACACCACGAGACAGTGAAGAACTGTTTCCCATGCTCTGTTGTGACTACGGCCGCCCTGTTGTTCCCCGCTCCAATGGGAGAGGAATCAGTTGTCTGTTTAGGGGGAATCACACTCCTGCAACCTGGCAGAGCCAAACCAAGGGTAACGGTCCAACGGTCTCCATCGTAGCTCCAGAGATCAAACATTCGCAGGACGCTTGGGAAGATGATATCGAATGCCACCCAGGGGCTGTAACAAATGACTCAATATTTCTGAAGCTTCAAAGCCGCAGTGTGCAATGTGCCGTCTGACCTGCGAGGTCGCTGGACTCCATGACATCAGAGCCAGTATCACGTCATGGTCAACATCAGCCCGAGTGCTAATTAACACCAGACAGGGGGATCATGGACAAAGCTCAGGGCATTACCATTCATCACTGAGCGGCTTACTTTGTTTATTTGCAGATGTAGGAGAGAGAATAATAACAGATTGTGCAAATTAGAGGAAAGAAAACCCAAGGGAGGTATACATTAACAAATAAAAAGGTGGGTAAACTTAGTGTGGGATGTTTCACCGTCTGCTACATCCCTGCCACAGTCTCCTCCGCACTCCAGGCTCCTCTCTCATGTGGCCCAGCGGTCCGTGAAGTGTCATCAACCTTTATGAGGCTCAGCAACTAAAAGCTTGTACATGAAAGACACTGTGTTTGCTTTGCTGCCTTTAAATGGACAGAGCAGTGCAGGGAAGAAGACATGAAGGAAGAGAAATGGAGAAAAACAGATGCAACTGATTTGTGGAAGATCTTTTTCTAAACAGTGAGCAACAAGTCCTCCCTGTGCTTTTAAACATGAATTAATGTAGATTCCAGGCGTATTTTAAGTCTGTGTCTGTGACGCCTCGACTCACCGGCGTGCTGGAATTTCGTAGGGGTGCGAGAATCTTTCAGTAATGGGCATTCCAGCGCAGCAACATTACCACTGTTTCCCAACAATCAATCATGGTCAGGGTGCTTCAGGGGGAGAAAGAAAGGCTGCAAAGAGTCTGTTTTGTGTGTGAGCGTGTTACTGTTGGTGGTATTTACAAAGACAGTTTATCTAATAAAAAGACAGTTGTTAATCATATGAATCCTTAAAGACTTTTAAGTTGAGTTCCCATGTTGCCTAAAATAAATGCTATTTAAAGCAGGCCTGAGAGGTTGCTATGGACAATGAATACATATTTTCACACCAGATATCCTTCCTACAGAACATCCTTATAGCCTAAGAAGTTATCGTAACCTGTATGACACATATGAATCAACGAGGGGGGAGCGAAACACTGCCAAGGTTATTAGTTTAACTCCTTAGGGGGCCACCCATAATAAAAAAGGTAAGGTGCTTCAGTGTATTTCGGATGAAAGCATCTATTGGTACCAATGCCACCAGTTTATTTTTACAATTCATTACAATTTGTTAATGCTACTGACTCTTTCAATACTTGCATATTTCTGGGGCGGCTGTGGCTGCGAGGGAGTGCGGTCGTCTTTCAAACAGAAGGTTGTGGGTTCGATCCCAGCCCGTTCAGTCAACATGTCGATGTATCCTTGGGCAAGATACTTAACCCTGAGTTGCTCCCGAACGGTGTGTGAATGTGTGGGAATGTTAGGTCCTAGAGCAAGGTACACTGCTCTATATGAATGGGTGTGAATGGGTGAATGACATGTATGTAAAAGTGCTTTGAGGGGTCGTAGAGACTGGATAAAGCGCTATATAAGTACAGACCACATGTTCACTTATGAAAATGCACACTTTTTTCAAGAGCTTTTTGAACATTAAAGCAAGGAAACATGTCGGGTTAGTAGAAGCATAACATACAATTAAGAACCTGAAAATGTGCATAATATGTCCCCTTTAATGCGCACAGATCAACATGAGACACCCCACACTAATTGCAGCCTATTTCATTTTGCTATCTTTCTATAACAGAATGTATCTTCAGTCGGTATGTGGGATTTATGGCCTCTTTCGTGGATTCATCTTCCTATTATACACACATGCATTTCCAAACATTTGGTCTACCCATGTTGCAAATGTATTATCTTTTTAATTTACACACGGCATCTATTGCACGTCTGTCCGTCCTGGGAGAGGGATCCCTCCTCTGTTGCTCTCCCTGAGGTTTCTCCCATGTTCCCCTTTAAACTGTGGGTTTTTCTCTGGAAGTGTTTCCTTGTACGATGTGAGGGTCTAAGGACAGAGGGTGTCGTATTGTCATACTGATATTCTGTACAAACTGTGAAGTCCACTGAGACTAATGTAACATTTTGATATTGGGCTATATAAATAAACATTGATTGATTGATTGATTTAAGATCAATAGTGACTAAATGATTGTGCAAAGACTTTTGTCACCGCCTGCCCCCATACACAAACAAGTGAGTTTCCCAGTAGGCTGTAGTAGTACACTGTGACAAATAGAAAGCCTAACTTTAAAGCCATAAAAGGAAACCCCATAGAAGTTAAATTGTTTCAGCATGTTACATTGTAATGCATGACCTTTCCGCTCTCACTGGATCATCTCATTATTATAACAGTGACTTTACTGTGTATGTCATGCGGGACGATCCTAAGCTATGACACCTATTGTTACAGTGTATACTGGATACTGATGAAAGACTAAAAAAGCCCAACTTTCACTTCATGCATAACTCACTTTCATCCCTTTTAGTGGCCAACACCCATTTGATCAGCCACATAATATGCACACACCCTCCTGTTGTATATCAGAAAAGTGCTCTTGTAACACTATGAATTGTTCCCATGCTTAGGTAAGTATGTAGCAATGCACTGTTTATATTATTTCTCCTGCTCATCATCATAACAGATTTAAAACATAGCCAGGGAAGAAGCCCAGCAATTAATAATGTGCAATTTCATGCTTTTGCTGTAAATTACTTGCACATTGCAGACACAATGTGCTTTATATTATGCATTAAAACCAGTTATATCCACGTCTTTCAACTGTTTTATGGCCAGATTTTGTTCGTTTCTGTCCATTGTATTTGCTTCATTATTCATAATCTAATTTACTTACTTTATCAAAACTATGCTTTCTACATTTTCCATTAAATTATTATCTAGTTTACTGGTGGCCTAATCCAGATCAGCTACATGTGAATCTATTTATCAAGTTTGAAATACAGTGGCTGCTAAGATTTATTGTTTTCTCCAGGAGGATTTCGTCACGCAGAACATTTTATTCATCAAAAAGGACATCAGTTGAAACAGATAATTTCATGACAAACTTTCGTGGACACTTCGCTGTTTGAAAAAGGCCTAATCTTCTGTGAGTGTGTGTTTGAAGGCGGTTGCAGAGTTGATACATCGAGGTGCAGGGCTGCTCCTGATAGTTTGACAGTGACACTGCACATACGCACATTGAGACTTTGGTGGCGGCCGGCACATGTGCTCCGCTTACCGTCAGATCACGTTCAACCCAAACACAGGAGGGAGGTGGACGATGTTGCAAAGCAGAACAAAAGGGCGTTCACCGCCCGTACTCCACACATTCTCAGCTAATCAAGAACTGCCCTGCTCGGAGACACAGTGTCCACTGAAAAGCAGCATGCAGTGATAAGGTCACCAAATTAACTAAAGCTGGAATCAAGAATCTGAAGCCTTTTCTAATCCGTGACCAACAAGATTAGAGGGCTTCCACTCAACATACAGTGTTGGTCGCTGGAGGAATCACTCAATGGTCTGAGCTGTTGGACACAGAGAGGAGCACACATTTGGAAAGATTTGCTCCAAAATAAAAAAATAAACTTGTAATTGAAGTTATATACTGGTGACGTCCTCAATAACTGCTCATCCAGTCATTGTGAGAACTGCTTGATAATTCTAAAACCACAATAGTTTGAGAAATGTAAAATTTGACAGAGCCCATAGTCCTATAGCCTTTCATCTAAAATAACAAATGCGTAATGCTCCATTGCTCTAAGACTACACACTCTTAGAGGCTACCAGCATTACACAATCCACATCCACTAACACAGGGCGCGCTTTAAAAGATAACATTTAAATCCTATTGTAAATGATAACATATGGCTCTGTATAGCTCCCAAAGCATCATCAGCTGATTTAACAGCTCTTTTGAGAAAAAGTTAAATAAACTAAAGTGGGCTTTTATTTTGGGGAAAATGGCTTTTCCGTCTATGGGTATTGGGGTTCTTGAATAAAGGGGACCTATCATGCAAAAGGCACTTTTTTATGTCTTTTATACATAAATATGTGTCCCCGGTGTGTCGGGAACTCACGCAGCGTCAGAAAATAAAACCCTTTCTCTTTTCCTCCGTACCCACAACTTTTAAAAACGGGGGTACAATGAGCGGATACAGATTTGCTGCTGATATATACGTAATTTCGGA
This sequence comes from Gobionotothen gibberifrons, assembly GCA_943591055.1. NCBI lineage: Eukaryota > Metazoa > Chordata > Actinopteri > Perciformes > Nototheniidae > Gobionotothen > Gobionotothen gibberifrons. The sequence goes on along the minus strand of CALSBZ010046683.1, from coordinate 1,096,113 downwards.
TGGTGGACCCACAGTGAGATGCTATCAGAAACAATGCCTGACGTGTTTTGGACGTAATATGGTATTTGTTTACATTAGCAAGCCTCGCTAACACTCAGAGCTAACCTGTACTGGAGAGCACATGTGTTTAAAAAGCAGGAAATAAAAAAAGGAACTCACCTTGTGATAAACCCGCAAGAGAAAAAGAATTTGAGCTCCATACTGTTTCAGAAATAATCCTTGATGTGGTTTAGAACAGGATGGCGTTTTTTCACAGCAGAATTTAACTTTATCTCCGGTAGAATTCTGATCAGGCATTAGCTCCGCCTCCTCTTTTTTTTTTTTCAAGCTAAGGACCCAAAATCCGTGTTTCTCTAAACAGGGCTGGAATAGAAGGGTATGAGGGATGTCTAAAATGCATGATCTGTTTGTATTTTGAGAAAAACACATCATACTGTAGACATGTTTTTATATATTTGTATATATCTGAGACCCATAATATATGCCTAGAAATAGCATGATAGGTGCACTAATAATGATATTGCACTGTTATCGTAGGGTTTGTGTACTTTAGCCTCTTAAAGTAAAGCCTGTTTCTGTTTGACCTAGACACTCAACCCAAACCTGATCCTGATCCAACAAGTGAATTTAAACCATGTAAGGTGAGGCTTTGTATTGCAATCTATTGGTAAATGCATTGTTTTACAAGAACAGTCATTCAACTATCCACAAATGTTTACGAGAGCATGTAGTTGTTTTACTCTGCATGGACTGTTTGAGGATAACTACTTGTTGAAGATTTTAAAATAGGATTGACGAAAAAGTTTTAATGGTAATCTCCTAGAAATCTGAGTATTCTTCCTACAGAGAAAAACACAAAGAAACAGTGAGAAGATTTTGTGTCTGGTAATAGCTGTGCAATATGCAAAACAAGTCTGTGTCTTTTCCCAAAGCAGAGGCAGCCTCGTTTCTGAAAAGGTTCCATACATGAGGTAGCGAGGAGAATGCAACACAGGCTAAAAAGACGAACTGGGGAGAGGAGAGAATACACTTTCTCCCTCCCTCTCCTTGCTCAGTGATCCAGCACGGTGAACACAAAAGCTACTGTTTGCCAGTGTGCCGAGGAATCCAACCAGTCAATGACAGAAAAGCCTGAAAAGTGCTTCCCATAGAAAACACGGGCCTGTAAAGGACGCAATGGATCAAAACTCAGAAACACGCCACTCAATGGGAAGTGAGATATGTCATTTGAGGAACACATTTAGTTAAGATTGTGAACAAATAGGGTTCACTTACAATTATAGATCTGACCATGTATGATTTAAGAAAAACAAGTTTCAGTCAGAAGCCTTATACGGTGGCCGAGTGGGTAAAACGCATTAAAACGGCCCAAAAAACGCCCATTAGGAGAATCGCGATGCTGCCAGAAGAAAAACGAAAACAGAGTCACTAAAAAGTGATGAACACCACTGGATCAGAGCTCTTGAGGTGTTGTAAGTGTGTCGTCAGTATGACATGACTAGGCTAGCTACATTAGCTAGCTAGCATACAGCAGATTGGTAATAATATTGGAAGGAATCATCCAATCACTTTGTTAAAATAAGCAGATGAAACTTACTTGTGAAGTGTCCAGTTACGGCCCGTCTACACAGCAGCGTTAAAAAAATCTTCCAACGCTTCTGCCCATTGACTTTGAATGGGGTGACGTCACTTTGCCTCGCTTTTCGCCGAACTGCATTGTGGGGAAGCAAAGCGAAGATTTCCAGGATTTTTAGGATTCAAAAGTTGAGCAATGTTCAACTTTTGAATCTTCTGAAGCTTTCGGTGGAAGCGTCAGCCAATCAAATCATATGCCAGTACAAGCTCTAGCCAATCAAACCGCTGCTTGTGTGTCAGGGGCGGGAGATTCATGTGATTGGCTGTTGGTCGAGCTTCAGACACGCCCGCCGGCAAGCTTTTTCCAAAGCCGCTGTTACAATGCCGTTACAATGACAGTTGGCCAAATCCCTGAACATCAACATTTTTCTTGTACTTAAACATATTATGAATGTAATACCTTCTATTTCGTCTCTTTTTGGAAAAGTCAGTATCATACATTTCAATTTTACTCTCAAAAGTTTTCCCCAATGTATATTACTCCACTGTGAAAAAATAAAGGATTTTCATAGTTTTCCCCATTAGACATCATTTAATTGGATCGTAGTCAATCCAGCCCAGATGTCTTCCCTCAGGTCTTCAAATCCTCTGTTGAAAACCACCCATGATAAATCCTCAATGCTTTATGCTGCTTGTAAAGGAGCATCATTCTTGCAGGCAGTTTGTTTTATCACCTAGTGTTTATCCTGGCACATCCCCACTGGACACATTGCACATAGAATTAGAGGATGACATGTATCTCCATCAAAGTGAAATCTCTTGAGCTATTGCATTTTACCAGTACTTACAACTTGAACTGAATATCTGTCTGAATATCTGTCTGAGAAAAAGAAACGTTCACAAATGAGAATCCTATTTTCAGCCCAGAAAATAACTGATGATGTGGTTTACAAGTTCCACCACATTCATGAAGTCATTTTCTATCAACACTGTTTTGTTTTGCAGCATTCACCTTATCAACTATTTACTAGTGAGATTGCAGTGTTTTAGTTTACTGATTTGGAAAGCTATTTTGCAATGCACCTGATTCTCAAACTGGTATCAATGTTGAAGTCATCTATTTGTATTCGGATAGCTGACTTGAGGTCTTATTTTACAAGACATCTTCACAGATTTGATCTTACATAGTTTAGGGAAGATGAATGATGGAATTTAAGAAATAAGTTTCTACCGTCTTCCAAAAATAGATATGTGGCATTTCAGAAATGCACTTCAGTTTATTTTATTTTCACCTGTAGCAACTGTCTCTCCTGTGTGTTTTATTTAGACTTGCATTCCAACTGGCCCACATTTAGAGAAAGGTTTATCATACCTGTCATACTTTCAGAGCCATTTCCCTCCCTTATGAAGCATAAAATGCTCAGTCATCGTCTCAGGATGAGACCACACAGCTTTTTATTCAACAGATAGTTGCAGCCAAGCCACCTGATTGGTTCTTGACGCGTTCCAGCCATGCCGGTAATCCCACAATGCACTGGCTGGATGCTATGAAAAATGGAAACGGTTTTTATACTAACTCATGGTAATGAGGGTGTCTCAAGACAATCCTTCTCCCTTCTTTTCTCTTCTCATATTTGTTTTACACAACATCATGTTAGAGGATATCTGGGATTGTATTGCTTTCATAAAGAATGTGCACTCAGACTTCACTGGGACTTTCGACACTCTGCTCAAATATCCTTTTTTCCACTCAACTATTTTGTTATCCTGTAAACATGTTATCTCTCAGGATCAATGGTGGAAGAAGCATGTTAGTGTTAGCTTAGCTACGCATTGTATTCTTGTACTCTGTATTCTGTATTCTTAAGACCTTTCCCCTAACCTTGACAAGTAGTTTTTCATGCCCAAACATATCACTGAAACCATTATTTGTAAAGGTTTTGGAAGGCAATGTAAAATGGTGTCATCCTACCAATAGGTGGCGAATCAGAAAAAAGGCAACGGCTTTTTTAAAGACATGTTGGTGAAATGATACGTTTCTATATTCTCAAACAAGTCACACTGAAGCCAACAGATTTGCCAATCACTATTTCATGTTTAAATACCTAACGAGTGTAAACAAATCTGATAAAAGTGAAGGGTGGCCGAAAAAGACACCAAGCCAAATATCAGAAATCAACAACAAAACTGTCCACACAAATAGGCAAAAAAGAAAAACATGACCCCAAAAAAGGGCATATGGAAAAAAAAGTCATTCAAACAATTGTATTCTTTAAACAAATTTGTGACCAGAATTGGTGTGACACACCAACCCGATTTTGGGAGTCAGAGGCCGTCAGAGGCCGTCAGAGGCCGTCAGAGGCCGTCAGAGGCAGTCGGGCATTCGCGGCTTCCTACTCAGGTTGGTGTGTCCCGCACCGTCGTCTCTTTACGGCACATTTTCACACCTCCCGCGGCAGATTCAACATGTTGAATCTGCCAAAGAAAGTCGGGCCAAAGAAATCACTCTGATTGGCTGTTCAGCTTAGCGAGTCAGTGCATGAGAAGCGAAGCGGAAGCGAGGGACCAAAACAAACGATTAAGAAGGCACACATAGACGGTTCATCTTTTTCATTTTCATCTCACCTGGACGCACAAGTTTCTTTTTTATGCTTACATGTTTTCGATCGACGAGAGAGAGTGAAAATGTAACCCAGACGCTATTTGTTGTTTGTTTATATCACGCAGCCTGTTCTTCTTCTCTCGGTGTATAGTCTGTCTTCCGGTTATTGCCTCTTTTGAATAACAAATACACACTACCGCTGCCTGCTGGTAAGGACAGTTATTGCCACTCGTCAACTGAAGTCTTTGCGGTGTGTTCGTAGGCGGGCGGCGTAGCCGACACAGGCGACGTAGCGGACGTAAAAGTCGGGACGACTTCAGTACGCATTCTTTGGTCTCAGGTTGGTGTGTAGCGGCCTTAACCCTAACCATAATTCTAAGTTGGGTACAATGTTTGCAAAAGCATGCAGACTCAGTACAGGTGCAGTTGGGAGTTTATCAGGCATTTTATAATGTAAGACCAAAACAGTCTAATATCAGTCAATTATGTAGTGGCCTTGGATGTAATGATTATGTCATGTCATGTCATGTCTAATGGCTCAGAGTTAAACTGTGTCTTTATCACAAACCAATCCGGCAACCGACAGCTGCAGACCAGCTCAACAATATGCCATTCATTTTGGATCACAGCATCCTTCTTATCAAAATATTTTTGCTCCGCCCTCAACAAAATACCTCAGTAACCTTGGTATCAGTCTGGGTTCATTGAGTTTACCTGACGGCGTCCGAGTCCATCAGTACAGATGAATATTCCAACGCCACAGATTAGTGGCTGTTTTGTTAAACAAAGGCGGGTTTTATTCTGAGCGCAGTTTCGGCACTCAACCTCTGAAGCATTACATAAAGCGAGAGCCTCGACTGGGCAACAACCGCTGGTAACGGCAAGGAGAACATGACTGGGCAAAGCTGAAACCATGACCTCACTTACACTTGTACCCCATATTACCCTGCCATCCCATCATATGCCTCATTCTCTCCATTTCAGTGTTTCTCTTCCCTCCTTTAACAGCTCATCTTTTCTTCCATTGGATTACAAACAAACGTTTTATATTATTATTTTGGAGAGATGTTATTCAGAGCTGTAATGTTCAAAAACCAGAGCCCAGTCTGCTCTGATTGGTTAGCTGGCCGGCTATGAGGCAGAAAATACAGACCGCATTAACCTAAAATTAGCATAATAGGGCAAGGAGCATTCCCAGTAGTAGCATAGCCTAGTAGTAGCAGTATAAGTAGCAGTCATGCAGCATTAGGCTAGAGTAGTGATACTGCTGTAGAAGTACTGTAGTAGCAGTGTAGAAGTGCTAGTTGTTGTAGGGGTAGTGATGGTAGTATTTGTACTGTTGTTTCTGGGTGTCTTCCTGTCTCCGTCTGCTTGCTTAGACTTGCGTACTGCAGGTACAGGCTGTACACTTTGTACCATAACATAATCTGTAATAGTTTATCCTCAAATCTCTCTCATCTTATTTGTTTTGCATCTCACTCTACCCCTTACACACTCTGAAAACTCTCCTGTCACTTGTTTAATCACACATCAAAAGGTTGCTCTGCTTTATCATAGCAAATCAAATCATACCAAAATATCATCGCTGTCACCGGCTCTGTTGTTGTTAAGAGTGATGGCGCTCTTTTCCACACTCTTTGCATGTTTTTGGTGGAGCGTGGCCAAGTGAAAGAATATCACTTCATGAAGTGTTCATTCACACGCTTGTACACTTGTAACTCCCGCTCTGTGCATGTAGAATATTGGACACAGCACAGAGATTAAGTAGACTTTGAGGTAATGAGTGATCCTCTTGTTTTTAGTAATGTTAGACAGGTATGTATGTTATGATCGAGTGCATCGTGTCCCTCTCTAGGGCCTGTAGTGAATTGAAGAAAGAGAATTACTTAGGGCATGTAGAGATTGCATGCATGGCTATTCAATAGTTGTAATAATTTGTGTTGGGCACCTTGCAGTAAAAGACAATTGAACTTTTTTCTTATGGTATTTTTGTCTCTATTACACATATTGAACTAGAAGGTCACTAAGGGAGTGAAGACTGCCCCTAAGGCCGTTTCCATTAGGGAAAAACAATTGAACACAGATTTGGATCTCCAGAATCGAATAAGTTAATTGTTGACCCATTCCACACCTTTCTACAACGTTGTATGGAAGTTAAACCAGTAGTTTTTCCATAATCCTGCAGACAAACATACAGCAAGCTAACAGCATATCCTCCTTGGTGGATAACATATGAAAGCTAAGTGCAAAAAGTTATTGCATGGTTAAACATTTGTCTGTTGTGTATATGGCATCTAACAATACAAGACAATGCTTAAGGCCGTATGTTGAGAATAGAAACAACATTATTATTCAAGTTTATATTGACTACAATTAATCTGGTGGAGAGTTAAAACAAGACCGCCAGACCACATTAACAGAGGAGCATTAATCATATTTGACACTTTTTTGACACCTCATGTGTGTATGTCTACCTGTATCAAAGACGATGTGGGGACATGAACCTGTTTACACAAACAAGTTATGAGGACTGAAGTTTAATGAAACCAAGAAACCTTATATTGAAAGCAGCTCTCTTGATTAATCATTAATTAAGAAGACTTTCTAAATACATAATTTTCTAACAGTATAGGAGATCTGTGATTTGTGCACCTGGTTTTCCACCAATAGAAAACATTTCAGAGAGTCACTTGTAGGTGATCCAATTGTTGATGCGATTTCTAAGAGTCTGTGCTGATTGACGGTGGCCAACAAAGGTTTCTGTGTGGATTGGCCTCTAGGGTAAACTTTTAAATAATTAAAGTCAATGCATTGTCCCTCTAATGGACCAAAACAAACGTGTGTGCGTGTGTGTGTGTGCGTGAGTGTGTGTGTGTGTGTGTGTGTGTGT
>CALSBZ010046683.1:1069370-1079724 GCA_943591055.1 Gobionotothen gibberifrons | reverse complement strand
TGTGTGTGTGTGTGTGTGTGTGTGTGTGTGTGTGTGTGTGTGTGTGTACCTTTTTCCGACACAGAGGTCAACCAGTCAACTAGGTGCCGAGGGAACAATTTTTCACAGGCTTTGATTTGCCTGTGAGTAAGTTGGCAAGTATGCTTTCAAAGTCCAGTAGTCTGCGGTCCCAGCAGACCACCACAAAGGAGCTAATCCCCTCTATCACAGCCAGCGCAAACACATTAGCCACACAACATCAACACTGCACTCAAGAGCCCCATTGACAAATCCTCCCTACTTTCTCAATGAAATTCAGGCTAGGAGCCACGATGTTCCTTTCCCAGCAAATCAAGGAGCTCAAATGTTGAAATTCAAGATGCTGTGAAGAGCGATTAAAGCCACAGTGTGTGTACTTTCATTAAATAAACATTAACCAAATAAGTTTCTTATGTCATTGATCAGTCTGTGTTTTTGACATTTGAGAGTCTTGCTTGTATTAAGGGATAAGGCCTGTTTGAAAAGTAAAACCAAACTTTCTGTAAAGTATTTTGTTACGTCTGTCTGCAACCTCTGCTGGCTTCACAGTTGCAGGTTCCCTCAGCTGAAGGTTGTTTAAAAGCAGACATGTCTTCAAGATGACTGACAGGTGCTCTGGCTTGAACTTGACCAAGGCAGGGTTAACAATAAACGTCCTGCCTCAATACCAAAGGCCATTCATTTAATTTGTGCGGTTACAATTCAGCCATGGATAGTTCAATATTTTAGACCACTTGGTAAAGATTTGACCCTATTGGAGAAGTTTGCCTTTCTGTGTGGTGGTACAGGGAAATGAGACGCACCTGTACAAAATGTCTTCCTATAACAATCAAGAAGAATTGTATCCCGTTCCAGTTGGAGCCACCACACTTGCTCACTACATCCTTTTCTTTGTTTCTGACAGTAAACTTTTGGTCGACATTCCCCCCTAGCAGCCAATCACATACCAGCACAGCATTACGTCCCACCGCTCTCTGTGACTTGGCACCACACCTTGCAATCAGGCCACTGAAACTTGTCTGAAAAGAATTAGTGTCGAGCTCCTGAGAGGACGTCATCAGCGGCACAATGGGGAGGAGGCAGCGAGCCCTTGGGCCCCCGTGGGGGTTGCCGGCTCCCGAGTGAGAGCCCTGTGGACTCCCAGCTGTTCTATGCAACATGCTGAACAGTAGGGGGTCGCCCTGTGTTTGTTTAAAACCAACAGGAGTCCCATTAAAGCCCTGACTCCCCTCATTTAGGACTGCCATGGGGACACAAAGGACAGCCCTGGGAAGCGGCACGTTGCAAGGGACACCAATTATTGAGGCGAGGACACAGGCCAGCTTGTTCGTGCTCAGGGACATGTCAACTCGTTGGACGACCCCCTCCGTCAAACCCATTGACCAGAGCGTACAGAGAGGCATCTTAATTGGTGTTGGGCAAACAGATTTTGTCACAAAGTTGCAAAGGAAGCTAAGTAGCTGAATGTTCACATTGTCCAACCCCTGACCTGAGCTTTAGGGGCCGTTCCGAGACATCATTATGCTCCATTACTTTGAGTAATCGTCTCAGACTCGTCCTATACCGCAGCGGGGAAACCAGGACAGCAATTAAAAGCAATATTCTGGCAATAACAATGGCGTAAATATAAAGTGAGCCCTTTTCTCTTTGTACAATGATATGATAGTGGCGAGGGGTAACATTTGGCACGGGAAGTAGCCGGTAGGGTCTTTGAGCGACCCCATGTTGGGTTTAGTCACAATGTGTGGGTTAGTCCTCTTCATTGCTGCAACCTGTCCCCCCCCCCTCCTCTCTAACTTCATACCCTCGCTGGACCCCCAGAGTCCCCGCATTTCCCTCCCTCTCTGCCTCTTTCATTCTGTTTTTAAAAGGGATTCTGTGAGAGGGAATCACTTGACATCATTAGTTTTGGAGAGCGGCCACCATGGCAGGGTTGCTTGTCTTGGCTCATGAAAACATGTCAGATTAGCAGCCGAGGACCTGTGCTCCGACCTCAGGTGAAAGGTCTGCAAGAGTGTTTTTCTTTCCTTTTGTTTACTACTGTTCTTCCACATATCTCTCTGGTCTCTACTACCATTAAACCCAATTTAATTTATCTTATTCCCAAATGTTTTTTTTGCGTTAGTTTTGAACTGACTGGAGGACTAAGTAATCCGAGTTTGGCTTTTCTTTTCTTTGCCATCATCCTATTCGTAGCCCATTTCATATCTCTTGGATTTTCTGAGTAAAGGAACAAATCAGCCGGTTTTTTATTTATTTATTTTTTATTTATTTATTCTACTAAAATCATACAAATACAAAAACGTATAATTCATACACACAAATGAACAAAATTAGTACAGTGGAAGCGGGAGGGCTGAAGCATAACTTATGGGGAGTAGCCCTCCCGTGCATCATCATTAGCATCAATATAACAATGGCATTTATTTCGTCAAAAACATATAGAAATTAAGGAGTACAAAGAAACAAAGAAAACTAATGAAAACTGGAAAAAAATTAAGAAATAAAGGGCAAGAAAAAAGTAAATGCATATATAAATAATACTAGGAATATCCAATATGTGTTAGCTGGAGTAATCTGCAAATAGAATTGTTTTTACTTTAGTTTAGAATTGTTGATGACTAGTAATACTTGAAAGGTCTGGGTGAAGTCCATTCCACGTTCTAACTCCGATTATGGACAAGCTGTGTGATGTGATGGTTGTTCTACAGGGCGTTGGTCCCTTTCCAATCTCTCCAAGTCTCCCACAAATGTTACCCTAATCAAATGTAACAACAGTAAAAAAAAAAAGGGAATATCCTGCACCTGTGATCTTAAAAAATGTGTCTTAATTTTCTATATAGACATACCTCTTTGTGGTCAAACTAGCCCAATAGGTAACAATCCCAAAATAAATCAAGTGATTGGTGTATCGATGGATTGGATTCAAAATGATGTACTGTCTAACCTTTTTTAAGAAAAAAGTCAGGACACCAAACATCTGAGCTTTCCATATGTCACTAACACTTCTTCTAAGCCTTGTTTTAACGTGTGGAGCTCCAGACAGGTGAGCTTTACAAACAGGTGCTCGGATGCCAGGTAAATTACTGCTTGCTGAACTTACTCCAAATCTCCTGGCATCCTTGGTTTTACGAAACAATCCCTCCTGGCTAATCTTTCCCTTGCGGACCTAAACGAAGCATAACACTTAAAACTGTTATTTGTTTTACAGCTAAAAGGATAAAGTGATGTAATTCACCCACTAATTTGTTGTTGTTCAAATGTAGCATCTATTCTGAAACCTCATTGTTGTCTCCTGTGTTCAACTTTTATTACTGGAAAAAGGCGTCACAACTTAAAAATGTGGCCTTAATAGAATCAAGCGGATTCTGCCCATTGGTGGGAAAGTGCTGATTAATTGTGTCGTAGCCCTGTGAGAAAGTACGCCCAGCGCAAAGCACTAATTATGGGCCCTGCCTGGCCGAGAGAAAAGGGGGCAAAAAACTCTCAACAAAGGCCCATCTCATATCTCAAGACAATGAGGAGCCAAAAGAATAGGAGAAAGGAGAAGTTAATGAGCTGTGTCACCTGGCATCTGTTGATGCTGGGACGAGGCTGACTGGTGTGTCTGTGTGTGTTTGTGTACATGAGAAAAGAGAGGAAGTGTTCATGTATGTTTACATGTTGGATTCTGTGGTTCATTACGGAGTGTCCCTTTTCGGCATGCTACTTCACAGAAAGGACAATGCTGCAGGTAAAAGTCATATCTCATCGTAAGGTGTGAATGGAAATGATAAGAGCATGCAACAGCTTGGTAGTTAGATGGTTACTGCGTGTGCCACATGTCACTGCTTTGATTCCCACAGTGGGACCGTTGTGAAATGTTAAACCCCTTTCTCTCTGTCCATTTTGAGTCTGCGACTATACTCTTCATCTGTTTTATAAAGACAAAAATGCCACAAAAAGGCATTAGGCGCTTTCCGACCGCAGTACTTTCCCCACAAAGGTTCATCAGAACTTAGTTCATGAGAACTCTTTAGCTCTCATGAACTAAGTACAGATCGCGTTCACACCGGAATAAGTTCCTGGGGGAGGATTAGGCAAATGAGCCGCTGACGTCACTTCTTCTTCTTCTGCTTTGGGTTTACTGGCAGGCCGCAAACAACTTCACGGCGTATACTGCCACCCGAAGTCCCCGGCCGGAAGTCCCCGGAGTTGGGGAAGGCTTCAGTAGAAGCTGCTGGGAGTCCCAGCAGCTTCTACTGAAGCCTTCCGAGTAAACGGCCAGAACGCCGACACCTCCTCATCTCCACCGCTCCCATGTTTTCTTTTGTGTTGCCATAAGTTAGTCTCTCTGCGTTGGTGCGCGTGGCTAATGCTAATGCTAATAATGCTAATGTCAGGATAATAAAATGGCGGCTTCACAAAACTTTTTGGGAGTTTTACGGGGCGTGGTTTGCAATCCGCCCAGCCAATCAGAAATAGGAACCTTTTTCTCCCACGCTGCTCTAGCAGGGACGGAAAAGGGGGTAAAACGGATCTCATTAACTCATTTTAGTTTCGGAGTGTGAACGCAACATTTCTTAACTATATTCGGAACTAGTGGGAAAAGTACTAGTTCCGAAGAGTACAAGTTCCGAAAAGTACTGCGGTGTGAACGCGCCTATTAAAGAATATGATGAGAAAATAGTGGATGTGTACCCATCTTTGTTGTCATGTAATTGCTTAATATTTCAGCAAAACTTTGTCTGAGCCTGTCAATAATAAAGAAACATTGTCCATGCTATTTGAAATGAAAATCCCAAAACTGTCAGTGCAACTGAGCTGCACAAATCTGTGTTCAAATATAAATATTTCTTTCTTTATGCATTTCAGTTTATAGTTTTTAGAGGTTTGTTCTCCTTCAGCTGTTTGTACTTTAATTACTACGTCTGCCACTAATACTCTAACTTTCTAACTTTTATATAATATGTTTGGTTGATCAGAAGCATCAAAGGACATATCAGTGCAAGTCAAACCTTTACATCGTTGTAGGTGATTATACTTTTTATTCATGTGATCAAACCCATTGTAGATTGGGGCATTAACCATTGCTTCCAAATGACAATAAAACATATCGAAGCTTCACACTGAAACATATATAAATAGGGCTGACACACTAAAACTGCTGGTCTTTATTTTGACCCTTATTCATAACACGCTGGCCACATGTTGTTATGAGGAGAACACAGAAGAGGTCTGGCTTTCCAGAAACTGTATATACAGTAAGCACATTTGTGATCCTATAAAAACAAAACTCAGCCATGGGTTCAAAAATACTTTGTGAAATCCACAGGGAAACACTGTGCGATCCTCAGTTTAAAAGGCGACCAGTCGACTGTGGTTTAGAGTTGAAGGGCGGCAGCAGCAATCCTGTTATGACAGTAAATGACGTGACGTGAAACTGCATTTAATGACGGAAGGTGTATTATAGCTCAAACTGTGTTTTCTGTTTCGTTTGGCGTTTGACTTTTGTTTTTCACTGAGGAACCATTTCAGTAATATTCAGGGAGTCAAAACTTGTTTCATGTCTCAAACAGAGCAGATTTCTGTTGACAGGCCTAATTGTTAAGTGCGCGGTTGCTGATCTCGAGGCCAAAGAACCACTTTTGGTTGTTCCACTGAAATGTGTATAACTTACGCAGAACCACAGAGTTTTTCTGTGCATTGACACCGCTGTCTGTTCATACTGTATCCATTGTGCACTGTTTCAATGTGCTTTAGATGTTCTAATAATAGAATATAAACTACTTGGTAATTAAAGATTCCTCCTCCTTTGAGAAGGGGCTGGGCTTTGCAAAAAGGGAATTCTAATGTTTCATTTTGAAGTTATTGGTCCAGTTCCAAGACCATCTAGCCTCCAATGATCAAAGGTTGAGTCAGAGAAAAGCCTAGCGGGAGGCTTATGCAAAATGTCGTCTCCTTATTGCGAATCGCCCGACACGTTGGAAACCATCGGCGCTCGTTTAAATGTCAATATACTCCGATGCAGTTTGGCTGTGCTTGGTCAAGTTTGAAGTATGTGGTTGAAAAAAAAAGAAAAAAGATCTTAGAAATAGAATTTGCAGGGTTTGGAAAGTTGCATTGATTAAATTCCTCGACCACGGCTGATTTATCTCCGAGTCCGTAAGAACATTTCATATCTGAAGATAGTCCTGCACAATATACAACCTTGGCACTTTATATGGGAAACAGTGTCATAAAAGTATTTATTTGTTGCAATTTTAATATTTTTCAAATGATTACTTTAACAGTCTGTATGTATTGAACGTGTTTAACACCTGAACTTTTGAAAGAACATCCATAACATTAATCTGTTTGCAACTTATATCAATATTCCAATTACTTGTATATAGACTATTCTGCAAAATGTCTATTATATTCTATTTTATTTACTTGCACTATTATCTGTTTTATTGTGTTGCACTGTTGGAGGAGCCTGTGCCCTAAGATTTTAATTGTCATAACTAAACTGTAGCTATGCACACATGACAATAAAAGCCTTGAACCTTGAACTCTTGTCCATGATAACAGATTGTTGCAGGAAATCATTTTTTCTTTCTCAGTAAAAATCATTCTTGTTCAGAGAAGATAATAAGCAGTCGAAAGAGATCATGACGAGATGAAGGGACATCAAACTTGAACTTCTGCAGTCATCCCTCACTGCACCCCCACCCCCACCCTCCTCCACCCTCCACCTTCAGTGCTGATCCATTATGTTAATGGTGATTACTGGGTCACACATCAACACTATGTTTCCACCTTTTAAAAGCAGGCCAGACGTCCAAAGCCCCATGACGGAGCGCAGGGGGGGACGTCTGGGTCTGTTGGAGGTAACTACCGGGGGTGGAGGGGGGGCTGATAGCATCGCCAGGAATTTAAACAAAAGTATTTTTTTCTCCCTCAAAGCCACCATCTTTCAGTCTGACGGTTACTGTAAACATCATTCCAGCACACAGCATTATAAGACATGCTACTCCACATTCCTTCAGCGCTTTTAAAAAGATGGAAAAATGTCTCAAATATTGTATGTTTACTGGTTGGGAGAACATTTAAAGTAGGTTGTTTTTTTTAAGTGCTGAAACGTTGACAAAGCTACGTCTCAGGTTATCTTCAATCTTGACAAATGATGAGAATTTTATTTTTGGGAGATTTCACAGCTTTGATGTGGTGCTATATATATAATCCCGTTTTATAGGCCCTATTCTGCTTTTTGAGGTTTCCCCTTTTCTCTAGTGTGTTATATAGGTTTTAGTGCATGTAAATGGTCTGCAAAGGCTAAAATCCTGAAGTTCGATTGGACTCCTTTGTTTGCTTCCCAGAACATAGTGACATCACCACGTAATAATCATACTTTTATTGGGTAGCGCTCCAACAGATTGTACGTAAGGGGCGAAACATCTTTAAGCTGTTGACCAATCACAACAGAGCCGGCCAGCTGACCAATCAGAGCAGACTGGGCTCTGGTTTCAGACAGAGGGTGAAAAGAGGTGCTGCAGCACAGGCAGTATGAGAAAAATAAAGAGCTTTTTGAACATTAAAGCATGGAGACATGTCACAGGAGAGGCAAAAAACACAAATATGAACTTGAAAATGAGCATAATAGGGCCCCTTTAATACATGTGTATCTTAGTTATTGACACTTAAAAGAAGGAGCACATACAAAGATACATTTTACTTTCTTGGCCCAATTATTTTGTATAATATGTTATGATATTGAGGTTTTAAGAAAGCACAAACCGTGAACTCTTGTTGCCCTTCATGGTGATATACAAAGCCTGCAGAGATGTTGCAATAGAGCTTTCTCAATTTAAAAACATCTGACCTTAAAAGCAGTACTCACACTTTGGGTTTGTATATAAAAATGCATACCTTGGCAGTATGAGGAGAAGGGAATGTACTCTATGTCCAACCAATGGATACCTGCAGCATTTCTCTTTAAGGAAGTCTGATAATCAACGTTCACATTGTTGAATTCCATCCTGAACCAGGCTTTTCTCCAGTGCAATAAAAACACATAAAATAGTTTTTAAAATATAGTCCTCATTTTATTAACAGAGGCCAAATAAAACTCATCACATTTTATTTACAAAGGGAGGCAATAAATATCTTAATAATAGTCATAAAATTATTTTTCGCTTACATTTGTTTAAAAAAAAAAAAAGATCATAAATGTGTCATGTTGTTAGTAGCAACTCATACAAAAACCTGCCCGGAAACAGGTGAATACACACTACAGGTGAGAGGAGACTGGAGTTTGTCGTCAGTGAGAGAGGGAATGATTGAAGCACAGACTATTCCCCTTTTTTTTCCAGAAAATATTCCCACAATCTCGGGAAATCTGGGTTTCTGAGGAGAAGTCTTAATTGTCAAATGTGGACTTAAAGGTGGGGTAGGTAATTTTGGAGGAACCAGCTCGAGTGCGCTAGAATTTGAAAATATACAGCCGGAAAAAATCTGCCACTTCCTTACAGAGCCCCTCCTCCAACACACACGACCAATGAGGGCACGAGATAAGTTTGTGCACAGATGGAAGGCTGACAGGCAGGTAAGCCATGCAGTTATTTTAGCCGGGCCGGCTCAGATGATTGGTCGTGCTTTTTACAGCGCCACGGCTTCCACAGAGGACATTTTTTTATGTATTTATTGTCAAAGCACTTAAGATATTCATTGCTATCGGGATGTTAAGAGCATTCCATGGAATATAACAAAAAGTGTATCTCGAGCCGGTTTCTCAAACTTACCTACCCCACCTTTAAGGAAGCAAAGGGCTACAGTCTTCCTGTCTGCAGATCACAAAACAAGCACGGGGATAAGCTTTCCTAAAAGTGTGTCGAGTGTGAAATGGAGCAAAGATGAGCTCACGGTCGAAAGATGATTTTTGGAAGAGAAAAAAACAGAAGAGCGTCTGAAAGGTTCTGGAGATTAACTGAGCACAGACAGTCAGACTAGGTGAAGATAAACACAGAAGAACAAGGAGGTAGAGGACGTCTTCATCACCAGCCCCGAAAAATATTAGCTAGCTCACACTCAAAAGAATCATCCTTTTCTTTGAGGAAGAGCTGTTATGAAAAGTGGGCGACAAGAGGGATTAGCATACATAGTGATGAAGTTGGAAGACTTAGTGGAGTTATGAATCACATCAGCTGTAATATTTTTGTTTGTATTGTTTTCTTTTTAGCTGTTTAAACAAGACTAAAGCCACGGCTGGTGCCCCGACTAGTCAAAGCATGTCGTGTTTTAGCTGAATCACAGGAAACGTCAAGGGAATCACACACAGCATTCCTGGAGCCGCCAGTGGAGCTGAGGTTGAGAGACATATGGAAAAACAAAGCAAAGAAAGCAGAGAAAGAGAGACCTGTAAAATATTGCACTCAGAGCTACACAGATATCCCCGGCAGCACAGAGTCACCTGCGACCGCCACCTCTCTCCGGTTCGTCTCCATGGTGTCCGATTCCAGTGGAAAGTATGGGATCCGCGTTGTCAGGGGCAACACAAACAAAAAAAGGGGGACAGGTATTCCAATAAATCTCTAGTTGGCTGATTTTTATAACATCGCGTAACAAAAAAAAAAAAAGAAGAAGAGAGTGCACTGCCTTCAGTTCAAACGTGGCCGAGGAGGACGGCGACAGTTTCTCTCAGAGGTCCTTTAGTGTATCCAGTATAAATAACATGACAGACACGTTAGCACAATGACATCAACCCAGAAGAATCCAAGAGTTAGGAAATATTCAGTCATCCTGAAATACAAAAATAAAACATCTTTTTTTTTGTTGTTCTTTTTGTCTGTCTTTCTTTTTACAGAAGTGAAGTCTTTAAGGTGAAGACAAGAAGAAGCTTGAGATTTTTTCAGTTAAGTTCGTTTTTTTTTTTCTATTTCCCCCCCTTTGAGGAAAAGTAGTGCTGTCCTGTCCCATTGATTGGTCCCATCAGTTCCTCTTGGCTTTTAACCGCCGAGCCCTTCGTGTCCGCTTAGTAACTGGAGTGAAGCGAAACTCCTCCAGCGGGTCCAGCCTGCCCTTCGGCTGGCGCTTCATGAAGTGGACTTCCTGTTGCCTCTGCGTGGTCCGCGAGCCTTTTTTGGGCCGCCCCTTCCTGTTGAAGCCGAGGTACCATCCTTTGTACTTGGCCGACACGAGGGCCGTGTAGTTGTTCTCCAGGAATTCCTCGACAAACACACACTCCTGCTTCCGTCCATCGGGCTACACAAAGAAGAAATAGGAAATTCATTAAAGATCAACATAGTCGCATGGCTTATTTGCATTTCATCTGTGTGTGTGTGTGTGTGTGTGTGTGTGTGTGTGTGTGTGTGTGTGT
>CALSBZ010046683.1:1044133-1069360 GCA_943591055.1 Gobionotothen gibberifrons | reverse complement strand
TGTGTGTGTGTGTGTGTGTGTGTGTGTGTGTGTGTGTGTGTGTGTGTGTGTGTGTGGGCTGTTTTTGAAATTTGGTGTAAGTTTAAAATGTTGGTTTTGTTGAAAACCTACATTTTTGATTGAATTTTAACACTTATTTTACATTAAAGCGGTTCGCAAACTAATAAATTCAAGGACAGCATGACATTTGAAATCTTACTTTCAGAGATAGACAACATCTTCCAATGAGTGTGGGGTAAAACTTGAAATGCATACAAATTCACTTTCACATGACTAGTGGCGTTTCCCGCACGCTTAACTCTCTGCGGCACTATTGTAGTTTTCACAGACTTTTTAACAACTAATCTTTATTTCACTTTCAGGTAACAGGCCACATTGCAGTATCTGTATTTTAGAGGAACAGTTTGGTTTTATGGGTAATACAATAATTTACTTGCTTGCCATGTGAGAAACAATTCTGCAGGCTAAATATGCAGCAAGAGCCAGTTAGCTTAGCTTACCGGCATAATTAACAAATAGATAGAAGAAGTGGTGCTAATTATCTCATTTAACCTTTTGATTGAAGATATGGAGCTTTATCAAATCTCTCTTTTTCAAAAACATGCTGGTGTGGAGTTTACGTGTTTAAATTATACAAATGCTAAATAGTGAGTAAAAGCTGGAGGGTTCTAACACTTTGCTCCATGGTCACAGCAGGCTGTTTGCAATGAGGAATCTCAGATGTCTTGTAAATCTGCATCAGACTTTTCTTTGGAAGAGAGCATTTCCACTGAAACCTGTTCACTGTGATGTCTGTGGATTATCTGCCGATAGAGAACAGCCTTCCTAGAAAACTAGAGCGGCTGAAGCTTTTAAAGCAGGGTGGAAGTAAATATCTCATATCTCATATCTCATATCTCCTATCTGCATGCCTTCATAGATATACGGGTAAGTCAGAAAATATCTAACATTTGGGTGGAGACACTTTCAAAATCCTGATGCCCGTTTAGTTGAATCTGTCTAAAATGTACAGTTTACACACATTGTCATTAAACAAGCTGAATGTCACCAGCAATGAATAATGTAAATGTCATTTGAACTGATTGTTAAAATAACCCTTTGCTGGTTTAAAGGAGGAAGTCAAGGAACATTTTTTAAACCAATGACGCCCAAGCAACTAAAAAGAAAATGCATGTTTCTAACAGATGACCGTGATGAGAGAGTGAAAGCGTGTGTGAATTATTGCAGACGCTGTGACGATGACAACTTGAGTTATTAATGCAAAGAAATCACACGTGGGTCTTTTTCAAATATGAACTTCTTTTCCATATCGCAGCGTTGGTCAGAGTCACATGCAGTCATCCCGCGCCTGTGGCCACCTGGTGTGACTAAGTGATATAATTGCAATGGCATTCCTCCTAAGTGACCATTAGTCTCTCAATGCATTGTGGTGATTGCAGTCCATAATTGACTGATCGAGTGTCAAAGGAGCAGGCCGATTACGTAATGGAAGAAGGGCTGGGAGTTATCAAAGGGGTTTTGTTAGGGGTGTACAAAAAACAGCCGGAGAAAGCAGATCTGAGGCTGCGTTCAATTCAGCGCGGATTAAGAGCTCCGTTTAAAATATTCATTTAGATATTAGGAAGTGGCGATTAAGTGAAAATATTGATCATTTACTGGAGGGTCAGTGGGTTGAAAACAAAGAGATTCTTACCCTTCCGACTATTTTGCCCTTCTCGTTCATGCAGATGTAGTGTTCGCTCTCCTTCCCTTTAATTCGGATGTGGCTCCCGAAGGTTTCCGTCTCGACAACAAGGAGAGCTGGAAAACAAAAGAAAAAAAAGATTCTGTTAACAGCAAGTCTTTCCAATCACACGGTTTAAGGATCCTGATTTCATGTACATTTAATGATATCTCATTTGTTTTTCACACTTATGGTGAACAGTGATTATTTTTAACACTCAATTTCTTGAAATTAAGACCAACAATGTATTTCATTTTAGTACCAGTCCTGCAAAGGGACCGTGCAAACTGAACACTCTAAGTACCTCACTCAGAAAACTCACATATTTAGCATAGGATTGTAAAAATTAAATGTTTTGAACTGTTTTTTGGGTGTTAATATTACTGTGATATGTCATGATTAAAGTGCCATAATATGTACCACAACAAAAGTTAACCACCACTTATAAACCAGTAATGTATTTGTACAGAGATCAATAGGACAAGACAATTCTGCAATATCCAAGAACACGATTTTGGTCTGTTAAAAACACATGAGATTCATTCTATCAGTGAATGTGGAAAAATGTTCAATGGTTTAGAATTTTTTTTTTACTAAAATGAACCAAAAAATGATGCGTCTGCAGAGAAAAAAGTGATCTTTAGGTGTAAAAATGTCTTAACAATATACCACAAGAATGCCAGCGCCACTCCACCCTGACGCAGCAGTAATCCACTCTCGAGACGCATCCCGGCGGCTCTTTTATAACCCCCCCCCCCGCCACCACCCCACCCCACCCTGAATGTTAACCCCTGCGAGGTCACCTTTGTCTGCGCTCGCCCCTCGACCAGCAAAGAGATCGGCCAAACATTTGTGGAGCGGTTATGTGCCCCTCAGGATTAGGTTTCAAGTTCCCTTTAGTCTGTGCTCACTCAATCAAAAAGTTAAGATGATCCATTTGTTTAACACACAGGGCCATTCAGTAGCGCTCAAGGGAGCAGAGGAAGAATAGGCGAAAGGGGATGGGTCGGGCTCCAGGGCAGAAGTAACTCCCCCGCCTCCTCCTCCTCCTCCTCCCCCTCCTCACCCTTAAATACAACCTTGGGAGGAAAGTGGGAAACCTGTCTCAAAGGTGGAAGAAGTTATTCCCTCCTTTTGTTTTGGGAGATTCCTGCTAGTACGTCTTATTTGGGAGATAGAGAATTGTATTTTTTTATCGGGAGCTTGGAGGAGCTGTAAGAAGGAAAAAATCCAACAAGTCTTAAGTGAATGTTGTTTATAAAGATATTTCAGCTCTCTAAAAGTCATTTGACAAGCGTTTGGCTTTCTCACTCTTAGTTGGTTTTGCACGGAGACCCACAATTCAACCTCAGCTATGAAACATCGACCTAGAGCATCAGATAAAACAATATTTTCCTCCCTACTGTAAGATACCCTTTTGTCTGTAAATTGAATCATTTCATTTTTATCTCAGTTGGCTCCACAAGAAATATATCTTTTGAGAAAGAGTGGTCACTGTGATGTTTTGTAAATGAACTCTTGACATGTCTTAAAAACAATTCTCAGGCCCAAGACTCCATTGGCAGCCATAGCCCGGCACATTAAAGGGGAACAACATTTCAAAATCTGACAGCAATGTTAGAATAGCTGCTCAATGTTCACCGTGACATCCCACTCCCAGTGACTTCTTTTTCACCAGGGTTTTTCTCATGGGG
This sequence comes from Gobionotothen gibberifrons, assembly GCA_943591055.1. Taxonomy (NCBI): domain Eukaryota; kingdom Metazoa; phylum Chordata; class Actinopteri; order Perciformes; family Nototheniidae; genus Gobionotothen; species Gobionotothen gibberifrons. The sequence continues at coordinate 1,065,943 of CALSBZ010046683.1, read as the reverse complement.
CAACATAAACAAGGAGGGTCCACAGGCGTGAATTAACCTCAGCATGGGGTCACCTGTCAGGAGAGTTGAAAGCTCCTGCTTTAATGCCACGTTGCAGCATCTATCAGTTTAAAAGCCTTTAGGGAGAACCACCCTGTGCTCAGAGTGGACATCAGGCATCATTTATGACAAAAAAGGATTGTCCTAGTCTCTTAAAAATAATGAATATGCTACCAAGAAGAAGGATGGCTGCACTAATAAGGACTTAGAGGTTGTAATGCTCTGTAACGAAGCGATATATTTCTGGTTGTGGCCCTCAGATGTGAAGCTGCAGTGACTGAGAGAGGATCTTCTTGAGCGTTATTAGTGAGTGCAAAGGAGTTCACAGGTGCCAGGTACTGCAGCTGGATGGGGAGGAGGAAGAGGAGGAGGAGGAGGAGGGGCGGAGGGGCAGAATTGGCAAGGCCTCATGGGAAAAATTGGATCTGCTTCCACTCAAGCTCTAACAAGCAGTGAGGAAACTTCGCCTCGGCGCATCTGTGACTGAACACACTCACTCAGAGGCATTCAAGACCGGCAATTTCAGAGCAGTGAGTCAGCTGTTATGAGCTAAATATCTGCAGGAACGCACAAAACAAGGCCTGACCTTCAATTTACTCATCTGCTGCTCTTGTTTTGATATGAAATAGTGAACAAGTTTGTTCAAAAGCCAGACAAGGTATATTTGAGATTGGTAGGAGCATACAATTGGATGTTATATTCAGTCAAACTAAATCCTTCAAAAGCCGTTTCTCAGTTTCTCTATATGCTTAACGTGTTCAAGTATTGTCATGTTTGCACTGATAGCTAATATCCAACATCAAATGTGACAATGACTATTGTGAACCATCTTGTAGTAACGAAAATTGAAGATTTATATTTTTGCTTTCTCTTAATGTTTTAGGACTTCACTGATCTGCATTTCCAAATATGGACAGACTCCATCTGCTTCCTCATGAGAAACAATGACATGTTCTGATGAATTAAGAGACAATTAAGTTGAGTAATGCCATGATCGCATTCTAACCTCAAACGTTAAAACCTACAGTAAAGAATATTTTTGCAGAATGGAAAACCAACAAGTCCGTTTTGGTCCATTTGAGGCTTTCTTGCCAAAAATAATGACCTTGTTGAACTATAAATCAATCAAGGTAAGAACAGACTTGCTCTAGATACTGAAATGCTGCGTTAAAAAATCATTAGCAATTTCATGTTTCCAGCGACCCCATACAGAAGTTGGCGGCTTCTTAGTAAGTTCTCCATCCACTTCCCCGAAGCTAAACACTGAGCATGGAAACATGATGTCCATATGATGGCTGGATCAACATCTGGCTGGTAGGTGTTGGAGGTTTCTCATCCTGCTGTAAAGAAACTAGCTAGCATGTCAGGTGAGATGCACAGGAGTTCTCCCATACCATACTTGCCCCCATCATCTCCGTTGGCGTTGACTTTCTTCCCGAGGATCTGCACGTGTTTCCCCGTGGTCCTGCTGTACAGCTGATAGATCCGGACCTGCTTCCGGCTCAGGTCGTCCGGGTTCCTCGTGTGGTTCTCGATGTAAATCCTGAAATCAGCAGAGGTCTGCTGGGATTCCTGAGAGGAAGAGGAAGAAGCATAGAAAGAGGGGAAGACATGCGGTTAGAGATCGTCACGGGCACAGGTGCTGATAGTAATGTGTGCTTTTATAGGCCGTGTGTCAAAAAGAATTGTGCTCCAGGCGCGAAAAAACTCCAACCGGGAAATTGTGGCTGCGGCATTTGAGTGTTTCACTTCCTGCTTTCAGCTCGCACATTCGACATGCATTGCATTTACGAGCTGATAACTATGTACGAGATGTGTTAATGAAGTCACCGTTTGAGTACAAGTCCCACAGAACAAGTGCAGAGCCTATAGTGCAGCCTTCTGCTTCAGATTGAGACAGCGGTATACTATGTGCCCCGGGCGATATTGAGAAACCTGTATTCCATTTCCACAAGCAAGCAAGCCACTAGCAATTATACACCTGAAGCATCCAGACCTGTTGCACTATCATCAAACAAATATCTGCCTGCAGGCCAAGTACGGTCCATAAATTAGGAAACGCAGCGGGCGGAAGACAAGACGGAGGGATGGCATGAGGCACCTCCAAAACAGGAGGACTTTCTGATTCTGCAAAATTCACCTTTCAGAATTTAGTAGAAGGCTTTTTTATGAGTCACCTAAGACCTGACATAAAACCCGAGGAAACCGCAGACTTCGACAGCTCGTCAGAAAAGCAAATGTGTCACCCAACATGTGGAAGAGGAAACGTATACTTTCAGAAGCCCAGGAATCTGTGTTCACGCCAAGATCCCATTTCCCCAGCTGTATGGTGTGGTAATTGCACAGTAATGGCTTTTTATGTGGCTGTTCTCAGGTGGCTAATTATATACACATTACATACCCCGAGTTCTTGTTATTCTAACTTTAGTAAATTAATGACATGTAGAAAACATGAGGGGAAATCGCGGTCTCGGAAGAAGAAATCTTTAAGCTCGGACAGGAAAAATAAACGTTTGCAAATCAAATGGAGGCTACTAACATTAGCTCTCTTAAATCAGGTGACATAATAATACTTTAAAGAACGATGTCCAGAAAGGTGAGTTGTACGCCGCACACGAAAAAGCAATGGTTTAACCTCCTCAAAAAAGATAATTGGATGTTGAGTTTGGACACCAACTTTAAATGTCTTCTTACCCTCCCATTTCTGAGCCACATTTGGACTTGGGGGCTTTTTAAATAGTAAGGACTCGTTGCCTCATCATGACGTATTTGGTCTAGAAATGTGGACCTCAGAGGATTCAGCCCCAGAACTGGGACACAGCTTCTGTATCTTGACATTTCGGGAAACACGCCCGTAATGTTACTTTTGGCAATGTAGAAAATGAGAGGCTTGATATTCAAATGTATCAGCGACTAATTTGTGATGTTAATAGTGACTTAAAGGCATCACAAGCTTAAATGGGGCCGACTTTACATCATGCAATGGGATTTTCATTTGGGAAGCAATTTGTTTAGCCATGTATCTCTTATGGAAAATGATGTAAATAGACTTTTTTTAAACTAACCCTTATAACCGGACTTTTTCTCTAGATCAGGTATATCTATCTGCATGAAACAACTGCTCAGCCATGTGATATAATGTTCTCTTTTACATGTTTCTTACAAACTACTGTCAACACCAAATTGCAGAGAGAAATTAATCAAGAACCAGCACTTCCTAAAGATAACCCTGATAACATTTAGATTAGATCTGGGAACTGATAACCCATTCAATTCAAGACAGGGATTTGCCATTCTCAACTCAAAAGCAAAAGCTATTTGACTCATACTGTCGAATGTATATAGACAGAATTTTCAAAACTGCATTTACTGTACATTGGAACTTAATGGATGTTCAATAAGTACTGGAGACCAAGGAGCGGCAATGTCAATGGAGTTTTTTTTAATAAATGTTGCACCCAACAGATACTACTTTTATATTTGATGCTCTTAACATTCGGTGTCTGTTCCCAAGAGAAACTCCAGACAATGATTCATTTAAGAGCCGAACAGTTAGCATGAGCAGCAGTAGCCTCAACATCTGAACAAACAAAGAAAAAAGTAGCACCTAGAGGACTTTTCATTCAACGAAAAAAATAAAAAGATTCAAATTGTAAGATTGAAAAGTGATCTTCACAAACCACTTGGATCCCTAGCTGTTACTAAAAAAAGAAAGCAGCTTGATACAAAACCTCCCTCAGATTTAACATTAGTGCAACCGCCTGGTGTCCATCCAGAACTACACACACAAAAATGTGTTAAAAGGATTTCGAAAGTCAAACATCGGCATCGTCTGTTGTCAACTTTCTCTCTGAATGAACCTCAAAGCTGACGAGCAAGAAAAAAAACCTGAACACAAAACAAAACGTGGCCTCTCTGGGCCGCTAAGGGATTTATCCCAAATCTCCCCGTCTCTAAACAAACACAAAGGTGTGTTTGGTAGACAGTTGCATTTTCATCAAGGGAAAGGCAAGCCTAAGCACATGGCTGAGGTGAACACTAGCGACAACAGCTTTTTTTTTTTATCACGCTGTCTCCTTTCTTCAAAGACACAGCATGAAAACGGATATGGTTGAAACTTCAAAAGTCTGGCACTCATCTTCACCCAGGAAGCTTAGTTGTCGCATCCATCTAAGATACACCTTGCTATCTCTCAGGGTCACACACACACAAATAGGAAAACACACAGTCTCACATGTTGGCAGTGCATTCAAAGTTTACTTCCAACTGTGGTTGCGTCTGTTGTCTTTCCTCGTGAAATCACAACCACAGCATGACACGTAGGAGCCATTAGCCGCAGAATGGGTCAACAACACGGAGAGGGAATGTGAAAGGGGGGCATTAAAGGACTATTCCTGCATTTTTTCAGTTTGATCATTATCCTGAAAGCACTCAGGAACCACAATGCATTTCCTTTGTTTGATAAATGCCTTTATCTAATCTGATTTCTTTCATAACCACATCAAACATGCAACATCCCATAACAAACATGGACTATTAATTATCAGTGCACCTCATTTGTCTGTAAGGTCATATTCTGAATGGGGTTCATCCTCGCTTACATTTGAGGAGTGGTCAGTCGACACTATAGCTTTGTTTGTGCCAGCTCTGTTGGAATAATCAGAGCACATAGACTTATATAACTTTGCAGTTTTTCTAGTTTTTAGGGTTCCAGGAATTCATATGTTGTTGATTCATTAAAACAAATCTGGATCAGAAAATTGACTTTCAGGTTAGACCTGTTATTTTGTCAGAGAGCTACAGGCCCCCGACCGTGATGCCCTGAATGAAAAAAAAAAACGTTGTAGGCTAGTAAAACACTAAAAGTGTGCAACCATAAAATGTATTTATATAGTTTACAAACAAACTTTCCCTCTAACAGGGTTTTATTGTATCAAAAGGTCAAATGTCAGCTCTTAATATTGGTATTCTTTAGTTTCAGTGACTAAAATATAGCTAAGAAAAAATGGCTTTTAAAAACATATCAATATGTTGTCAACTGTTGGATGCTTATTTAGAATAAAATATACCCCCGGAGTGAATAATGGATAGAACCTTAACAAAACTTTAAAAAAACGATCCTGTTTTAATATTTGAGATCAGAGGGAACTATTCGAAACATCAGCACGTGGAAAAATTATGATCCAACACGTCATAGCTATAAAGTGATCAGATAACTTTATGAGAGAAGGAGCGTGCTCTCTGCCTCTTATGGGAATCACTGCGCGCAATTAGGTGAGTGGATGCCTGCAAATCATTACTGTTCAAAGGGAGACGCGACTAATAAAAAAAACTAAAGCAACAAGCGCACAAGCAACCCATCTGTTCAAAGGACGAGTTAAACCCCAGGGATCAAAAATATGTATTAAACATTTCTGTTGGAAAATACGAAAGCTGCTAGTTTATTTCCAGGTTATAAAACTATCTTTAAATATTTTTTACAGGTATTTATAGCCTTTAGGAGATCAATCTTCGGACCAGTTTCCCTAATACCTAATGCGTTTTTTCTTTTTCACTACGGGTTATATTATTTTAGCATTGGTTATTTTGTGGGTATTATAATTGTGCCTTTATATTTGGTGAAGTAGCTGTTATGATAATATTGCAGGGAGCTGTTTTGTCCTTTCCTTACATTAATGCATGTTTTTTATATTATATCTCACCGAAAAAAAGTGTCCGAGTTCTCTCGTTTTTTAAATATCCTTGTTGATTGTATCCATTTATTTTTCGCATATCAAATGCTTTCCTTTTACAATTGGAGGCCGATTTTCTTCTCAAGATAATGTAATATGCAATTTGAAATCTGCCTTTTGTGCGACCACTTTAAAAAATAACCTATCATCATCATTTTTACTTTAAAAAGCAGCACAGTGACATGCAAACGCACACACACACACAAAAAAGGGAGTTGAACGAGAGAGTAAACATACCTGTAGCTGGAAATAGAGTACCAGAAAATGTAAACACCTATGTGGAGAGAGGGAGAGAAAAGGGAGGAGGGGAGTGAATCACACAGGCAATTACATGAAGAATAAACGCAGGATTAAAGCAATGCGCAAATATGAAGCTTTTAGCGACTTCTATTGGTAAGAATGCATGATTTTATGTGAGAAAGGCACGCGGAGGAGTGGAACACTTACAGGTATATGAACCTCGAAGGCAGCACAGACATCTTGACTCGCAGAAATACACCTGAAATACACCTGCTTCCACAGATTTGGAAAGGTTGGCGAAATCGCCCCCCTCTCTCTTGCTTTCGCTCCCTGGCGCGTCCTTTACGCACACAACTCCGGGGGTAAGTAGGAGATTGAATCCCAGTGTAAGGATATATCACTGGAGAGCAGCAGCAACAGAGTCACGGAGTGCAACATTAGGTGTTTCCTTGTTGGGGTGAATTATCCAGTTTTTTTCTCAGCCCGGCTCCCCGAAATCCCGGAACGTCTCCGTAATTCGGTGCCAAGCGTCAACCTCTCCAAAAATCCCCTTCGCTCATAAAAAAATATCCTTCGAGTTTTGCGCACCTATAGCCAAGTTTCCCCACAATCCAAATCCTACTCCAGAAATCACAGGCTCCTCAACTCCGTCCGTACCTGCGGGGGCTTTCTACACCTTGCATGTGTCATTTTATTCTACCAAGTGCTACGCTGGGAAAAAAGTTAAAGTGGTGATAATAAAACGCCCTTCCACCACTCGCTAAAAGTGGGTAAACGAACTTATCCAGGCATAACAAAGTTATGTTTTTCAAAAAGAAAAGCAGAGTGGAAATCGCAGTCCCTGGAGAGGTTTGGGGGCTGGTGATGGCGCAGCAGTGCCTGTCAGTGGTGTGTGTGCATCTGCTGCTTGAGATTTGGGCACAGAGAGGCTTTTTTGTTGTTGGTGGGAGGAAACATGTCAGCGGTTTGCACCTGATAGGGTAATCCTGGAGAGACCATCAGCCTGGAGAGGGTTTGTTCCTCTCGGTGGGCAAAGCGATGCGCAGAGGAGAACAAGAGCAATAAGATAAAGTGCTCTTTGGTTTGGTTGCTTTAGATTTATTTTGAATTAATAAAATGTTTTTTCCTTTAGTCAGGTTGGATTTTTTTGTTTTTTTGTTCGGCTGTGGACAAAGACCACCTGATAAGAGATGGCGTTTGACGATATCCACTTTCTTTTCTAAATTATATAAGTTTCATTTTTATTTTTGCGTCAAACCATATTTTCAGGTTGTATTATGTTAACCCCTTTATGACTTAAATAATAATAAATACCAACAGGTATCGTAATTGTCTTCATTACATTGTCATGGTGGGTGTAGAATAAACAGCGGCTGCGTGTAAGCACCACAGAAACTGCTCCTCTCAGTCGGGTTTTTAAAGCTACTGCTGGTTTGTGGATTGGCCTCGGCTCCTCCAGACAGCATTCAAATGCAGGTTGTTGTCGACCTCGATTTTTTCAATAATGTGCTATAACTTATCCCGCATTTAAATGAAAGAGAGGTGTGAATCTGTTTACGAGCTGGCAGCAGTAAAGCGAGCCCACATCCCTGCTGCCATCAAAAAAACAGAAAACCTTTGTGGTTCGCCTTTATTGTCCCATTAAAACTGGATCCTCGGCATTCCTGCCCCATTGATATTCAAAATGAATCTAAATGATTACATACAAAACTTCCCATGTTGGGGATTTCAAAGGGCCTCCTGCAGTGAGTTTAGTGGGGACTGAAAGGAGTGTTTAACTAAGAGCTCCAGCTGCTGATCAGCATAAGGCAAACACACAAACAAAATCAATTATTTATCTGGAAAAATATAAATGCATGGATTTTATTTATCTAAGCGTTTATGATTTATAATGACAAGTTGAGTCATGTGTGTTTTGTGCATGTTGTAAAGAGGATAAAGTGGGTTCACGTGGTGTTTACCCTGTGATTCATGGCTGTCTGCCTAACAAGAAGGCTTGATCCTGACAACCACAGTGCACTTTAATAATCCCTGTAACACAACTGGGGTAGAATGTCAATTTAAAGCATGACTAATTTAGCCTTGTCCGCCTCAAGGGAGGGGAAATCACAGCAAATATTGGGCAAATAGTAATTATCGAGGAAGATAATTTAATGATTTCTTCACAAATACGAGGCATTGGTTCCGTTTGATCAAGTAAGGCTTACAGTTCAAAACAAAAGCACCTGACAACTGATTTAAAGAAGGCAGGATGATAAACAGCAATTACCACGCCGACTGTGATAGAGCCAGCATTGCGGGGTCACTCATCGCCTCTTAAGCACATGTTTGTGACAAACTTCTCGGAGCATGACTGTAAATCCACAACTGAGGAGAGAGCGCTGTAGCGAGCTTGATGTGGCCACCTGTGACTCACAAGGAGGCGGAAATGTATCTCTGCTCATGGCAAAAAGGGAAGATACACTTTTTTTTTTAAAGAGGACTTGTATCATGTATGAGTCACAAGAATAGGGAAATAAATAAGTTATGGCTGCAGGCCAAATGTTGGATGTGTCAGCTATGCACTTGTCTGGACAACCAGTCACATTGGCAGCTGGCCAATCAGGAGTCAGAGGGACAGATTTATTTTAGAAATGTAAACTTATTTATGGCACAAAAGAAAGCCCACTGGACCAAAAAAAACTCTTTTCATACATGAAATCTGACTGACAAAAGGGATTTAAAAGGACCTAAATGGAAGGACTCCATTGGCTTTGTCTTGCACTGTCCCCTCTGAGAACCTGATTGTTTACATTGTTTATCCATATCACTGTTTAGTTTTTAAGCTGTTGGAAGGTTTGGCACCACATTCACATCCAGTACAACCATCATTTGGAGAAGAGAAGTCTCAGACAAGGTGCCAACAAAACACTTCATCTGTAGGACGCTTTGCAGAGTTAGGGTTGGTTCAGACTATTTCACAATATCTGTTTTATTTGTCTTTTTTTAAAACCAAACAAGAAAAGCATTTTAAGTAGTTGATTTTGGATTATTCAAAGTAAGTGGGAATATGAATTTGCTGAGGATTCAAAATATATATATTCAGTCAATGCTTTGAACACAAAAAAGTCAATTCCAAATATCACAAACTCAAATGTAACCGCATGGCAAGAAACTGTTGGAAAAAACTGACCCTTTAAAAAGGAAGAGAGTTCAGATGTGGATTGAAAACTACATTTTCACACCATCACTCAAAAAAAGTTGGTGCTCCTGACAAATTGCAAATTGCCCGCTGACACTATATGAAGAAGAAAAAAAGATAAAACAGCGAGAATCAATCAAAAGCAGTATGCTGCTGGTCGAGCATGACAAGAGTGAGCTTTATGAATGGGGAGAGCTGTTTCTCAGTCCAGTTTCTGAGGCACGGAGGAGGGGGGGCCGGGGGGGGGGGGAAGCCACTCAAGAGTTGGGATAAGGTTACCCACAGAGATTAGCTGACAAGAGTGAGGGAGTGAGAAAAACAAGCAAGCAAGTTAAAGGTCTTAGTTTACCTGGCTTGCTGTGCTTGGCAGCCAATGAAAGTGCTTTGAAGCCACAGATTCGGCCTGAGATGTTCCTCAGCGGCCACATTTGCCAATTCTGTTCAAATTTCATGAATACAAATTTAGAGCTACAAAGTGGCGAATGATGTTATTTCGACGACTCCCAGACTCCTTTCAAGTCTTTGAATTTGAACCTCGCCGCGTTCCCCGAGCAGCAATGCGTGTCTGTCCGCAGCGACGGGACTGTGGGAATGTCACCGAGGATATCTCATTGAAGCTAGAGGAGGAGGCATCTGAAGGCGGGCGAGCGCTCAGCGGTTCAAAGGGCCCTAGCAGGCATTTAGGGCTCCACAAAAGAACTTGGCAGATCAGTAAGTGAAGCCCAATGTACTACATTAGTGTCAGGACCCCCTCCGCGTCCCTCCCACTTTGCACTTTCATCTCTGACACGGACATATTGACTTAAAGGAAAGGAGGGGTGCCAGGGCCCGCCGAGGAGGGGTGGGTAGTGGCGGTGGGTGTCAGGGGGGGGGGGGGGGGTATATGTGTCCCATTCAAATATCAAGGTGAGGCGATTGATGCCCAGGGGTGACCACTGACTCATATAAGCCACCCAGAAGCCTTTTTCTTTAACTAGAAGTCACAGGCCGACAAGCGTGTGAGACCCAAACGGGACGGCCCTCTTCCTCTCATCTCACTGAAATCAGCCTCACCCCATTAGTGTATGCTGACCCCACCCCAACCCCCCCTCTCCAAACACACACCCACTTCCCTTTTCACACTGTGGGTGATGCCCTTCCGCGGGGCTACTGAAGTCCAACGGTTAACGTGGGTTTGGGTCGTGACGGGGTCGCGACACCTTGACATTGCGGAGGGTGACAGAGAGAGGAGCCAGAGTAGGGGGCGGGGGGGGGGGAAGCTATTGCCTGCTACCTCGGAGACCTTTCAAGTCTTACCTAAAGGAGAGGGAGGAGGAAACAAAAAAAAGCGGGAAGTGTTTTAGTAATTTGTCCCCCGTCACACGTTGTTTGCACAGAGTCATTAAGGGCCATTTAGGTTCTGCCTTGAAGGGAAGAGGCCAGAGAATTTGGGTGCGGGTCCTCTTTGGGAGAGAGGCCGTGGGAGTGAAGGGTGAAAATTAAAGCGTTGCTCTTCAACAAATCATCTCTGTAAGCACCGCGTACATGCAGAACATATGACTGTTTCCATTGACTTGGGTCGCCTGTTAGACATTAATGATGATTTGCTCCATGTCGTCCAGCGGGGAGTTGAAAGTTGTTGCTCTCTTGTTGCTAGTTGCTAACATGTGAAACAACTTTATGTGACTACACAAGTTTTGAAGACATCACTAAACTATTCTCGCTTGGATGAGATCTTTGGCCATTGTTCAGTACAGAGTAACTGCCAACATGTGTCACAGTGCTACAATTGAATAACAATCAGCCGACAGACCCCATGTGTTTTAGGATTTTGGCCTGTGGTTGACGGATAAATGTCAAATCTCCTGGATGAGCAGAGGTAACCGAAAAGTCTTGTTTCGCTTCTCGGACTTGTGCCTTAATGACATAATAAGCCTTCAGAGCGGGGTGGACTGGTGGTGAAAGTTTGGGAAGTCAAATGATGTAAGTGTTCTTTGTCAGCTTTTTTTCCTCCCTGAATTGAACGACCCCATAATTGTTTTTCTAGGACTGCCATAATTACCAAATTAAGGGGCTGGTTGTTTTGTAACGTGGCATAAAAGTGCTTTGAGACTCACAAACTGGCCAGAGGTTTTGACTCATTCACATGGAATGAGGAGAGAAGTAACTAAGTAAATGTACTCAATTACTTTACTTGAGTAATTCCCTTTTATGCTACTTTATACTTCTACTCCACTATACATAGGCAATTGTAGTAGTTTTTACTTCACTACAAACATTTAACACTCATAGGTACTTTTAACATATAAACTGGCATTTTCTTTATAATCTGTACCCTGTGTCCTTTTGTGTCCTTCTATCGTCCATTTCCTGTTGCTTGTCTTGTCTTACCCCGGCTGACTTCACTTCACTAAATCCACTGTTTTAATTGTTCCCTATATTGCCCCTATGCCCTGTAAAGGCCCGTCCACACAGCGGCGTGCGTTGCCGCTTCACCATTCACTTTGAATGGGGTGACGTCACTGCATTTTGGGAAGCGACGCGTTGCTGGCGTTGCTGGCGTTGCTGGCGTTGCTGGCGTTGCTGGCGTTGCTGGCGTTGCTGGCGTTGCTGGCGTTGCTGGCGTTGCTGGCGTTGCTCGCTTCAAAAGTAGAGCAATGTTCAACTTTAGACGCCTCGGCAGAAGCGTCAGCCAATCGAATCATATGCCAGTACAAGCTCTAGCCAATCAAACCGCTGCTTGTGTGTCAGGGGCGGGAGATTCATGTGATTGGTTGTTGACCGAGCTTCAGACACGCCCGCCGGCAAGCTTCAACGCACGCCGCTGTGTGGACGGGCCGTAAGATGTCCTTGGGTGTTATGAAAGGCGCCCCCCAAAATAAATGTATTATTATTATTATTATGTGATGTGCTTATATGATTTGATACAGTGATGTATTATATCGCCCTGAGATTGATAAAAACAGGATCATATATTATATAAAAGCTCATTCTTCATATAGAGTCCTTTTACTTTTGATACTGTAAGTAGATTTAGCTGATTTAGTATGCACTTAGTATGTACTTCTACGAACATTTTGCATTCAGGACTTTTACTAAAGTGAAGGATCTGAGTACTTCTTCCACCTCTGGTTATCATTAAAACAGTAATTAAAAACACTTAACTGCCCTGCTGTGTTTTAAATGCATCTTCCTGCCTTGATGAATGGCAGTTTATAGATCTCATTAATGACACAAAGGCCCTGCACCGTAAATCAGAAATCAGCTTTGAAAAGGTGACACGTTTAGAATCAAAAGGATGTTGAAGCCCACCAAGAGTGTGACCCGGACTCACCCACATGATTTGATGAGGACTTTGATTTTAAGTCATTGCCTTCATGTTAGGGGTGAGAAGTACTAAGTGAGTGTTCAAAGGCGAAACCTGTCAGGCTAATGTTTATCTGATTACTGCTGTGTGTCTGAGGAGCACTTCCTCAGGTGCAACTGGGCTGTTGTGGGGCTTGTTGTGGCAACACACTGGTCTCCTCTTGTGTAACTCATCCAATTAAATAATAACAATGTCATTTAGAAAATTATGGAAGACTATTGAATTATTAAAAAATGTATCGTTCTATTTATGAAATTTTTTCAGAATAAATCCTACCATTATCCCTTTTTGATTAAGGCAAACATGGTTTTGCAGCTATATTATCGACTTTGTGTGTTTTTAAATATGTATTTGAATGAAAAAAGAGGAAATGTAAGAGAATGATGATTTTGCTCCAAATTAATGACTTCCTTTTTGCCAAAAAAAGTGTCCAAACCTGAGCCTCATTAAAGGTGGGGTATGTAATTCACTTCAGAAACACTTTTTGTTATATTCCATGGAATGCTCTTAACATCCCGATAGCAATGAATACATTAAATGCTTTGACAATAAATACATTAAAAAAAGATCTGTGGAAGCCGTGGCGCTGTAAAAAGCACGACCAATCATCTGAGCCGGCCCGGCTAAAGTAACTGGATGGCCTACCTGCCTGTCAGCCTTCCATCTGTGCACAAACTTATCTCGTGCCCTCATTGGTCATGTGCGCGTTCGTGTGTGTTGGAGGAGGGGCTCTGTAAGGAAGTCTGAAGGAAGTGGCAGATTTTTTCCGGTTGTGTACTTTCAAAGTCTAGCGCCCTCGAGCTGGTTTCTCCATTCTACCCTACCCTACCTTTAATAGGATGAATGTAAGGCCTCTCATTTAAACGGGTTACATTTATTTTTGACATACTTTTTGGTTTTAAGAAGATGTGCTTCTTGGCGGTTGCTGTAGGGTAATAATACACATTCTACATGAACCTAAGGACCCAGGTTTCTGTTTCGCCGAGAGACAACCCCAATTGGGAGCAATACAAGGGGTCAGTAAGTCCACGATAAAACTCCTGATGCGCCCCCTTACAATTTAAGTTCAACAATAAGTCGCACTGGAGTGCAGCTGCTGCACACAAGTCCTTTTTCCCAGTCACGAAGGGTCCCACAGCAGTTTTGAGTCCCTCCTTGAGCTGCCTCTGCTCTGCTAAGCTAGCCTGAACCTGCAGTTCCACTCATCCTAATCGCTGAGCCCAATCCATTCCCCTGTCTAGCACCTCTTCAGAGGCCGCTCGCCCCTTTGTTCTGACAATACACAAACGACCATTCAAATGGAGGGACTCTGTAATCAGTGAAATACTAGCCTCTGGGCTTTGTAGCATAGAAGAAAAAGGGAGGGAGCGAGAGAGAGAGAGAGAGCAACATAGAAAAAGAAAAAGGGAGAGAGAAAATCCAACCATGACCAATCAACTCTAACTACCTGTCTGGCTTTTTAGCTGCAGATGTTATTTGGCATAGAGGGGAAAAAATGTGCCCGTTCCAGATGTAAGATGTACAAAGGGAAGGCAGGCTGGTACCTCCACCCACCGAAAAAAAGGCCGGACCCTTCCACACCCATCCAGCTTTTGATATGGCTGTTTCTGCTTCTTTCAAATAAATATGCGGGGCATTGCGTCACCATACGCTACATTTAGACAGTGCAAGAGATTAAATAAAATATGATTGATGCAGTCTCACTGTCAAAGCATGCTGAGATCATACTGGATCCTGTGGTGCTGAATTTCACCTGGAAATCTTTCTGGGGCATGTATTCCTGTACACAGATATTCATATAAATGGTTTGTATGATCCATTCCTGGAAAATACTAAATACTTTACAAAAGGCTTTGGTATTAGAAATGCAGTCAGTCTAAACATTCATAAACCCTGAAACGTCAAATACGAATATTTGCTGTATATTGTTTATGTGCACTTTCATTCAGCACCATGCAATACTAATAAGTTAGCTGGGTATTTCAATACATTACTAAACCATCTTGGAGGTATGCACTTGTGAAGTGTGAGGTGACTTTTGCTCTGAACCAAGGTGGAATAGTTTGCTTTGTTGTATTTGTGTATTGGGTTCACTTAGTTTCACCCTGATCCACAATAAACAAGGCAGGGCCTGTCAACAAAACTCACATGGGTCAGTGGTGTAGGTTGTTTATTGAGCAGAGGGTTGGTTACCTGTAGGGTGTTGTCGTCTGCAAAGAAACATGTTTTTCTTTAAATTATTTGCCTGTGATTTCAAATCAAAATTAACGAAACCAATGAACCTAGAACCTTGAAAATTGAACATATCGTGGTAATTTAAGACTTTCCCGGTGACCAATTTAAAAAAGAATTAAATATGTTGTTGCTGTTATTTAAAATCAACAGACTACTTTGTCTGAGGCTAACGGAACATTTGTATTGTATTGGAAATGTGCATACATAAATACATTAGGAAAATAAAAAAAAGGAGTAGCTTAGCTTAAATAAAAGCAGTCAAACCAGTACATCAGGTTAGAGTCAATTGCAGTGTTGGTAAAAAATGTGTTGTGGGTCAAGAAATGCATTAGCTCAACCAGAATCAAGTGTGGGAAGTGTTGCATTGCCAATTGTAAGTCATCCCTCCTCCATACTCCTCTTGTGAAATCCATTTTTAAATGTGAATCATAACTGTCTACAGCCCTGAAGCTTTGCCTACCAGTGAGGGGAGGAACACATGGTCGATCTATTGTGTCTGTCTTCAAGAGGCACTTCAAACTTCTATAGGTTGAAGCACTTAGCATAAAGTAGTATCCTATTCCTGCATTTCCTCCTACCTATGTGGTAAGGAGATACAGTGACAATCGAATACTTGAAGTATCATTTTAATGTTTATTATGATTTTTTCATGTTTCAAATAAAGAAACAAAGTTACATTTTTGGTTTGCTTTTATCTCTTATTGCACGTCATGCTCTTACCCAGACACTCAAGACAGATAAAACCAACACGGAGGCGTGTGGCGCAGTGGAGTAGTGTGTTGGTGTTCGGATCAGGGGAGCACAGGTTCAAACCCCACTGCAGTCAGCATGTCGTTGTGTCCCTGAGACACTTCACCCCAAATTGCTCCTGTGGGGATTGTCCACAGTATTGAGTATGTAAGTCGCTTTGGATAAAAGTGTCTAACATGTCATGTAGTTTGTGTGAGGGCTAGTTCAAATGAAAGCATTGTCCCTTTTTAAAACTTTGTCGAGAATAAAAGGGAAGCTAGAAGAGATGTTAAGAGAGACAACCTGCAAGGTGCATAACGGCCCCACACAGAGCTCGGGGGCTAAAGTCATTACAAGATATCAGCTTTTTGAAGTTAGGGAACTGACAAATTACCTTGTTGAACCACACTGGTTTGAGTGAGGCTTGTCTGTCAAATCATGATAGAATTGCTGCCTAGGGCTGCAACTGATCTCGGACAGACAAGTGTGAAAAAGATAAATGTGCTTTCAGTTGAAATAAACTGGTAAACTACAATGGAAGTAAACCTCAACCTGTGGTCACGTTAATGTAACCGTTTGTAGGATAAACAACAAAAAAAGATAACATGATACTCATCACTTAATGGCAAGCAAGTCCTTTCTGGCGGCAACAAAAACAGACCTCCTTTTTCTGAAATAATAATTGGATAGAACTGTTTTCATAAATGAATAATCACCACATTACTTAAACACTATAAAGGCATGTCAAACAAGCAAGACTTATGATATTCAGAGTCACATCAGACGTGTTTTTACCACGCTGCTACCTAACCCTAACCCTAACCCTATAGGGAGCATTTGAACTGTGACCTCTGACAGAAAGCCAGACAAGATCCCCTGAGTCTACTGGCTCTGCTCCTCCACAGAGGCCTTCTGGTCAGGTAACAACAAGATCATTACTTATCTGCAGAGAACAGTTTGAGCAATGTCCCTTCTCCCTGAACTTAGTCATACTACAGTTTGTTAGAACTCCAGCGGGGCCAAACAAAAGTATTTTTCTAGTCTTCCTCAAACACTTATGACCCTATTAGTTCTTACTAGAGTGTTGATCAGGGACCTTCTGAAACCGTGGCTGGCGCATCCGCACTGGACACATTTGCTCCATCTTTCACACTTACAGGACTTTGGCTTGCCCACCACCATGAAAGCAACAAACTACGACCCAACTCCAGTTGTCTCAGTGGCACACCAAGGCCTCCAGTTGTGCCTGCTACCAGATTTTAAACCCGTCCGACACCCAAACTTGACCCAAGGTCAGGAAAGCTTTCACAGGGCAGCAGCCACTTCTTGTTTCTCTGGGCTTAACCCGCCCAGGCTCCCCTCCTAAGCCTGACTGCAGAAGGGAGGCCAGGTTTCACTTTTCTGAGCGAGTTTCACACCTAGCTTAAGAGCTGCTTTAGCCTCTTAGGACAATAGGATCAGAGTTAGGGGCTTCGTGATGGCATTCTTTAAAAAGTTAGGTACCTTACTGATGATAATAAGGGATCTATTAATGACCAAGAGCAAGATAGAGGCAATAACAAGTATTACTTCCTTCAGAATGTAGACAAAATACAGTTTGAGTGATTGTAAGACGATTTCAAAAGTGTAAATGTTGAAGCAAAATTGATTAATATTAAACCATCAATATCTTGTTTGAGCTCTACAATCAAAAATATTTCACACGATAAGTCTTTACAACAAGGTAGGCCCTTATCAATGGGAAAAGGGAATTTACAAGAAAATTAATCGGCCATACTGCAGAATCCTAAAATGCTCTTCTGGCTTTAACATTTTGGTTGAATAATGAGGTATTTTGGCTTCAAGTAATCCAACGGGGCCTTGAAATATTTCTAGTTAGGATTTAACCTTTTAATTTCCTGTTTGAAGGCTCAAATTTGATTATTCATATGGTTTGTTCTAATATGTTTTAAGTCAAGTGCTTCGGAGCGTGGTACATTCAAACAAGTCCAGGTCATAGTGATGGTTACCAAACATGACAGAGTCTAATACAATTAAAGGGGACCTATCATGCAAAATGCACTTTTGTACGTCTTTTATACATGAATATGTGTCCCCGGTGTGTCAGGGAACTCACCAAGTGTCAGAAAACACAACCCTCTCTCTTTTCCTCCATACCCAAAACTCTAAAAACGGGGCTGCAACGGATCTGATACAGACTGATACAGATTTGAAATATCTCTGACGTCAGAAACGAGGAGCTCCGCCTATATGGGCAACTCTCCACCTATCAGGGGAATGAGAGGTTGCCGTGACATGGTAACAGCATGGTAACAGTTTGGTAACAGCATGGTAACAGCATAGTAACAGCATGGTAACAGCATAGTAACAGCATGGTAACAGCATGGTAACTGCATGGTAACAGCATAGTAACAGCATGGTAACAGCATGGTAACTGCATAGTAACAGCATGGTAACAGCATAGTAACAGCATGGTAACAGCATGGCAACAGCATGGTAACAGCATAGTAACAGCATGGTAACAGCATGGTAACAGCATGGTAACTGCATAGTAACAGCATGGTAACTGCATAGTAACCGCATGGTAACAGCATGGTAACAGCATAGTAACAGCATGGTAACAGCATGGCAACAGCATAGTAACAGCATGGTAACATGACGCTTGTGCCTCGCCCCCCCTCCTTTGTGTGGTCAGCTGCAGCTCATTTGCCACAGAATCAGCCCTTGCAAAAACAGGGCTGGAAAATAGCAAATAGAGCGAAATGAGGCATGGCTAAAATGCATGATCTGTTTGGTATTTTGAAAAAAAAACTTCACAGACATGTTTTATATAGGTATGGCCCTACAATATATTATTCAAATATAGCATGATAGGTCCACTTTAAGCAACTGACTAGAATTTTTGAAAACTAGGTAATTTTCGCAAAAACATCTGAGCTGCCACTGTACTCTCTGTCATACGCTTTCTGATTCTACGTTTGCTGAACAGGTAACAGAAATAACAACATATTTTCCGACTATATATCCACACAGATGTTTTATAGGTCGCTATACAGTACATGGCAAAAAAAAAAATCAAAGCTACTTTTCCAATATCGTCATGCATGTATAATCATAGGGAGATAAAAATGTGGGAGATGAGGCCACAGAAAAAAGGTGAGTTCTCTTTAGCTACGACTAAGCCCTCAAACTCCCCCTGATCTGAGTCTAACTCCGAGAAGCCTCTCCTCTATGTCAGAGGAAAAAAGTTTGTGGGCAGAGGAATGCAGCTCACATCTTTGCCATAGCAGCAGTAGAGGTAATGCGCTCGCATGTTGGCGCTTGTCGAGGCGAGCGCACCTCCCTCTTCTGTATTAATAACCGCATGTCCTATCGCTGTACCAACTGGGCTGTGTTTTACTGGGCCAGGATCTTTGCTTACGGGAAGGTCGATGATGAACTCCCCCACCTCTGCCTCTAATTTACACAATGACTTCCCCTGATGTCTGTTTCGCTAAAGTGCTCTCAATCCCTGAATGAACAACCCTCACACATCCACACCCTGTCATCCCCTATACATGTTGCCAATAGCAGCTACAAAAATATGAACACAGCACTTGAAATAATTGAACAATAGTGTACAAAGTCTTCATTCACATATAAATAGATTATAAATAAGTAAAAATAGCTCACAAAATGTTGTCTGCTTTTTTGTGAAGGAAAATGTTTACATAAGCGCATCAACCCGTGACAATTGACTTATACATAGAAGGAATTGTTATTAAGATACAGTCAACTGTCAAAATCTTGCTGTGAAAGAGAAAATCACTGGTGATGACAATGATGGCTTCCTTTTCGTCTAATATAAACATACCAGCATGATCACTTTTTCCCCCTCAGGGCAAAGTCATTGTTCCATTTTGAAAGCTCTCTCTGAATGCTTGAAATGTTCCCTTGATATTTTTTCCCCTGTGTTCGTTTATTTGCTTGTATCCAGGTGATGTGCCAACCTGTCACATCAAGCACAGACGGCCTTATTTCCTCAGAGCAAAGGTCAAAACAATTGTCATGGGAGGGATGGGCGTCTACGTGTTGGGGGGGGGGGGGGGAGGACTAGTTTTAGTTTGACTTGTTACAAACTACCCGAGGGAACAGACACTTTAAAAAAACATGCTCACTCGAACATGCCAGTGATAGACGGTTTGACATCTTTTCAGACATTTTCTGAGAGATCCATGATTTTCTAATGAAAAAAATCATGGATCTCTCAAGACATATTTGAATATATTTCCGAATACAAAGACTGTGTTTTGCCATGTTCGTGTGTCAATTGAAATGTTCCTGGCTTGCTTCAGGACACAAAAGACACAATCTTAAAAAATACAACATTTGGCCATCCGTCCAAATCACATCATGTCAAAGTACATGAAATCAAAGTTATCCTTCACCGCCACTTGGAGCCGCCAAAGTGCAGATTCGACAACATGAAGAAATACTTTTCGACACATCTGCATGTCCCATTTTGGCGGACAAATACTGATCTGCTTTCCAACTTCACTCTTTCTTATAATAACACTTTTCACCAGTTACTGTACTGACCACATGCCTCAACCGCAGAATTATTATATAGTATTAACACGTGTTAACAACACCTGTTGTCGTGAAGTGAGGTTTTTTACAGACTTTTGGGTCGTGAGAAAAAAGAGGGCGGAAATGTACATGCCTGCAGAGACATGACCTTACATTTCTTTCCACCAGAGATGAAAATATTGTCCTCAATTATATTTCCTGCAGGTGAAACCCTTTTGCAGAACTACTAATGCAGTAAAACAACACCTGAACAATAATAGTTCACACTTAAATAAATATATAAGAACACAAAGATTTATAAGGTGACATTACTTAAAACATGATAAGTACAGTGGGTTTAGTCTGACATCCACCAGTGCTTTTAGCTATCAAAACTGGAGTAGTAAAAATGCAGGCTGAGGCGTTGTGAGTGGAGTGTCAGTCTGACAGTAGTGTTAGCATTCCCCGAAGGCAGTTTAAAGAACAGTGTAGGATGAGGTTGCATAATCTGTGCCTCGGATTCATGGAAAAGAGGGCCTGGTCTTTAGGAAAGATATACTGACACTTCCAAGACGTCTGGGAGAAGCATGTGGAGTAATACTCCTGGCAGCAACACAGGTGATTGTATCAAATAGTAATGTGTGGCTTAATTGATACTAGTTGCTACACGCCATATTAACAAAAGGAGGTGAAGAAGTGGTGATAAAATACATCTGAATGTTATCATTCATTTTTAGTGCTTGTTCCTTCAAGCACATGTGAATAGTGAGAACAGATTGTCAAGATCGTTTTTGCTTCATTTAAAAATAGCTAAGCCGCAATGGGACATGACCTTTGACCTGGATGCAATTTTTCTATTTGATCAAAAGTCACCTGGGAGTTGGTTCCCATGTTTTGTTCTCATTTTGTATTTTAGTCAAGAACATTAACATACACTGAACAAAAATATAAACGCAACACTTTTGTTTTTGCTCCCATTTTTCATGAGATGAACTCAAAGATCTAAAACATTTTCTATATACACAAAATAACCATTTCTCTCAAATATTGTTCACAAATCTGAAAAAATCTGTGATAGTGAGCACTTCTCCTTTGCCGAGATAATCCATCCCACCTCACAGGTGTGGCATATCAAGATGCTGATTAGACAGCATGATTATTGCACAGGTGTGCCTTAGGCTGGCCACAATAAAAGGCCACTCTGAAACGTGCATTTTTGCTTTATTGGGGGGGTCTGGGGGGGGTCCGAAAACCAGTCAGTATCTGGTGTGAGGGTTAGGGTTAGGGTTAGGGTAATGTTGTGAAACGAGTGGCCCATGGTGGTGGTGGGGTCATGGTATGGGCAGGCGTATGTTATGGACGACGAACACAGGCCACTCGATTCACAACATTACCCTAACCCTCATTTTGTGTATATAGAAAATGTTTTAGATCTTTGAGTTCATCTCATGAAAAATGGGAGCAAAAACAAAAGTGTTGCGTTTATATTTTTGTTCAGTGTATATTGCACATCTAGCACATATTGCACATAGGTGGTTGGTATTTCACAGCAGCAAGTTACACAGTTCACAGAATACACACCTTGTAACAGTTCTAAGGATTTAGCAGCCATGTATATATTACACAGTTATTAACGGCATTTATATATTGCACATAGTTTGTTGGTATTTAGCAGCAAGGGGTGTTATAGTCTGTGTGTGTGTGTGTGTGTGTGGGGGGGGGGGGGGTTAGGGGGGGGGGGGGGGGGGGGGGGGGGGGGG
>CALSBZ010046683.1:1020939-1032488 GCA_943591055.1 Gobionotothen gibberifrons | reverse complement strand
CTACATACTGATATACACCTGAACATCAGCAGGAGAGGACTCTTTAAGTACAAGGAAAGCCCATAAATACACATATGTTGTAAGTGTAGCAAAGGCCTTAGTTTAAACAGTGGTCACTTAAAACACATTATGATACTGCTATGACTTGCATGTTGATCTGATTTATCAAAATACAGGATATAATGTAAAAAAGGGCCACAACTTAGAGAGCTACATGAACGATCGGGGCCACAGGTGTGTTCAGAGCCGAGGCCCCAGAGGTCCTCAATTAGGAAGTGTCTGAATATGACACAACAACAACACACACACACACACACACACACACACACACACACACACACACACACACACGCCATACATCGTGACTGCATGTTACCCAAGACACAGAGCCTGTCCCTACACGTAAAGCCAGAGTGGAATCCAGTGAAATTGCAGGGTTTCATTGATAGCCAGACACACATTTCAGAGAGAAGAGGTGCCGTGTATAAAGAGACTTTTGAGCCTGCGAGGCAGAGAAATACAGTAAAAGCTCACCAGCAAATGGACTCTACTTATTTTGTTTCTACTTCAGAACAATTTCCAACATTGTGGAACAGCATCCTCTTAGACCTTAGAACAGAAAACTATCCGAGCATTTTTTTTAAATAAATTAAAGATCTTTTAACTTGGTCTAATTTTACTGATATCATGTTTTCGTTTGTATTGTAATCAACCTCTTTCTGTTTTGCTTTTTTAATATGGCTTTTAATTCAGGAACATTTAACAGGTATCATTGTTCATGTTTTATTGCATTTTAGCAAGTTCTTTTATTCATCTTTTTAATATTATTGTCGTGTTTTTCTGCATGTTCTATTAAGCACTTTGGGCTGCGTCCTTGCATGAAAAGGTGCTATACTAATACAAATGTTATTTATTATTCTACACTAGCATAGACCATAACGCAGCGTCCACACGGCGGCGTGTGTTGAAGCTTGCAGGTGGGCGTGTCTGAAACTCGACCAACAACCAATCACATGAATCTCCCGCCCCGGACACACAAGCATGCAGTTTGATTGGCTAGAGCTTGTACTGGCATATGATTTGATTGGCTGACGCTTCCGTCGAAGCTTTAAAAGTAGAACATTGCTCAACTTTTGAAGGTAGCAACGCGAGCAAAGCGAAGCGACGCAACCACAATGCAGTTCGGCAAAGTCAGACGCACGCCGCCGTGTGGACGGGCCGTAAGGGTAAAGGTCTCCATTCCTACTGGGAAAAAAGCATGCATTGGATTTTGTAGCTATTTGAATCCAGGTTTCTTCAACTTGTTTCAATAACTGTCATGTTATTATACATCAAAAGAAGTTGCAAGCAAACACGTTTAGGCTGCCATAGAGACTTAAAGTTGGATACAGCTTGAAGTGCTATAGGTCAAATCGATAAGTGTAATCTAAGAAAGCTGGTTTCTTAACAATCTCCTCCTTGAGCTTGTTTTGATAAAAGCAAGCAACAAATGTCATGTGTAACTACTTCAAACCCCTTTAGCAACGTCAGGCTGTAAAAACCTGCAGTAAGACTTGAAACAGTTAAAAGCAGGTGGAATCATCTGGAGAAAATAAAAATTCTCTCTCTCTCGTTTGAAAAATGCAATCATCTGTCCCTGTCCCCAAGAGATCTGTGTTTTATAGCGCAGATCAAAAGGTATAAAGTGAAGAAAACCCTGACGCACACATACCACACTCCGAAGGAAAAAAAAGAGCACATATGCTGCTGGCTCCGGGCCAAACAAATGTACTACGTATTTATTATTTATGGGAAGCTCTCTACTTCCAAGGGACAGCTGTGGACCTGAAACAGCTGATAAACACACAACACAGCTTTTTCATCTGGACCCAGACAATGATTACAGATGCCACGAGACATGGAACTTAATCACAAGCACACTATCATTTGATGTCTTGTCTTCAAACCAGTGCAAACACATGGTGGGACACCTTTGCTCATCAGGTCTGTCCACGGATGTCATTTTGTTGGAATGAGAGCGTTCAGAGGCCCTCGTCTGGGAACATGTCAGCTCAATGGAAACGGTGACTATAGTCCTATAAATTGCACATGTGAGTTTTTGGGATGTTTCCCAGTTCAATTCAGGAGATTAATTGTTAGAAGCCAACACGCTTACACTCACGGGAAAGTAGCTAACACTAACAAGGCAGGCACCTGCTGTAACACATGTCAATCAGTCGCTAAAACAATGACTCACACCCTTTTGGGATAAGCCTGAGTGAAGTGGTATATAGTTTTACGACTGTGACGTATGCTCGAAGGCATCAGCGTCTCTAAAAACCCATCAATCACAACACACCAGCTGCGAGATAAAGTGACTTTGGATCGAGCACATCTCAAGTTATCTGGTTCTCATGTCGAGTCTGTTACACAAGAAGGTGCAGCTCCACGCTGGGCTGCGAGAGGTGAGAACTGCGGCAACTGGCAACAGATCTGACAAGCCAATCTAATGACCAGTCACCTGCGTTTAGAAAAAGAAAAAACAGACGCACACGCCCGCTTCCTCGCTGCTCAGGGGCATCTGGAAGCGCAAGCTGCACCAGACATCAAACGCTGGTAATGGGAGCAATTGGGAGAAGGTGTGTCCAGGAAGTAAGGGGTGTGAATGGGTTGTAGAGAGGGAACAGTTGTTGTGTGGAAGTGGAGAGGAGAGGGGGGGCTTTTCAGAGCTCCAGAGAGTTAAACTGGCGGGGATGGTTTCAGCAGTTTAGCTGCCGATCGGCTAATCCCCAAGAGCATTTCAAGAGCCACCGCGTTATGTCTGGACAACGGCCACTACAGAATTAGCCCCCACTGAGCGAGGACTCTGGCCTGAGGGGGAAACACTCTCCTGCCTCAGGAATTCAGAAATCCAGTGGCTCAGAGCGTTTCTTGAAAGACGTCCGAAAAGAAATCATTCAGAATCAGAATGAGGTTTATCGTAGGTTTACATATGCAAGGAATATCATAAAGTGTACATTGTACAACTATAGTATAGTATAATTTAAAGGTGTCCTATTATGCTATGTTCAGGCTTATATTATGGGTCTTTATGGGTTTTAATACTAGTTGAACATTACGTTTTTACATTTGCATGTGTTTTTTAATATGTTTTTAGTTATTGTGCTTTTTATCATGTTTTTAATTATTGTTTTATTAGTGTTATTTAATATTGTAGTTATTGCCTGTACAGCACTTTGGTCAACTGAAGGTTGTTTTAAATGTGCTATATAAATAAATAAAGATTGAGATTGAGATGGGTCTGAGATATATAAAAATATATAAAAAACATATCTATGATGTGTTTTGCTCAAAATACCAAACAGATCATGCATTTTAGACAAGGTCTGGATCAGCTCCGTTGTTCCCCCGTTTTTACAGATTTGGATACGGAGGAAAAAAGAGAGGGTTTTGTTTTCTGACACTTTGTGAGTTCCCTGACACACCGGGGACACATATTTACGTATAAAAGACATCAAAAAGTGCATTTTATTTTATTTATTTGTTCCGTCTTTGTATACATGTATGTATGTATGTAGGTACGTGTATGTATGTGCATGTGTACATATGTGTGGGTATGTACACACATGTATGTGTATGTGTATATGTGGGTATACATATGTGAGTATATGGGTACATGTATTACTGTTACTATTCTTTATTCCCTTATCTATTAATTTTCTTTTAATATTATCTTCTGCATTACTTTAACCTATACATGTATCTATTTATTTAGTTAGTTATTTAATTTACTAGCTAGGGCCGGGAGGGGGGGAAAGGGGGAAAAAAATAAATAATATATTGACTGTATAAATGTAAACTCATTGTGCCTGACACAATAAAACAAATATTAAAAAAAAAAAAAATTTAAGTGCATTTTGCATGATAGGTCCCCTTTAAAGTGGAGAGCTGAGCAGATTTTAATTTTAAGAGTTGAACAGAAATGTGCAACATGTTCAGAGGACTGTGCAGGGTTCACAGTTTTAAAATAAGATTTGCTCACAATGACCACGAGGTGTGCGAGTGAGTGAGATGTTGTGCCTTTAGCGTATGTAGCAGGCTCTTAACTCCATTTACAGGCACAGTGCGTTACATTAGCGCGTTATCATGTGAGCCATTCCTTTTACAAAACACTGTGAACCTTGCCAATTCTACTGTATTTTGCCCATTACCGTTTATTGCTACCTATAAAAATGGCACAGCTGTCTTGAAAGGCTGGTATACTAGTATATATTTTATCGCCAAATAAGTGTGATTTTCTTTCTTTTAGTACTTTAAAATCTTCTTTATTTGCTCCTTTTTTATAACCACATTCCTTTCATTATGTGTATCTATGCATAGTTATACACCAAAGCAGATTCCTTGTAAGTGTAAACCTACTTGGCAATAAACTTACTTACTTATCCAAACAGAGTCTCTATCAAAGTCATCTTTATCACAGTTTCACGCCTTGTGAAATTTGTAAACTTGCAGAGGATCTTTCCAATTTGTATTCCCTTGTGTGTGCGGGAGCTTTGGGGAGTCGGGGGGGCATCAAAGCTGGCCGCAACTCTATCTGGCGGGGTCAGGTCGAGGGGTCGCGGGTTTAAACCTCGCCCCCAGGAAAACCCGTTAGAGGTCAGGTGTGTTTGCTTAAAGAGAGCCAGAGTTCAAGCTGTGGGTTTTGAGAGGCGGCTGTCCAACACATTCCATCGGAGAAATTAACTATCAGGTTGAGCTAATTGCGATGAGCATTTATCACATTCCTCAGCTCTCCAAGGTTTCTTTGGTATAGTTAAATTGTGAAAGCCAAAAAATGCAAACTATTATCCTAGGTCGTAGACACCTTTTCTCTTTTAGAATTATTTGTATTTAAAAAAACACACAAAAACGGTTTCATTTTATTAAATAGGTGCACTAAATTGTGCAATGCATTTTCCTTGCAGGCCTTACTATGGAAGCAAACAAGAGACAGAAGTAATTGAATTTGATCAGACACCGAATTAATAGCATTGAAAATAATTACTTTGAAAATCATGTATCTGAATTGTTGTGAAATAAAAATGTAACAATTCAAGTTAAAAACATTTGAATGGTCGAATATTCAGATCCCAAAAATTAAAGTTAAAAAAATTCGACGTCAATAATGTCGATGCAGCATCATCCGGGCTACCCAGACAGGATAAGCAATCGCATTTTTTTAAGTAATTATTTTCAATGCTATAAATTCAGTGTCCGACAAAATTCAAATACTTCCGTCTCTTGTTTGTTTCCATACCTTACTGTTTAAATCAGGAGTGTCCAAACTTTTTCCACTGAGGGCCACATACAGAAAAACAGACGAAGGGCTGGGCTGCTCACTAGAGGTGAGGTGTATTGCCTCATAAGTTTATATTGCATGATGCAGCTCATTCCTGGTTCCGTGTTATGGAAATAAGTTATTGGGCTTTTTTTTTTATCAACTAAGATTTGTTTGAGAATGTTTTCTCCTTTAATTGACTGAATTTATTAGAAAGTTGGGCTTAGGGCTAGGGTTAGGGTTAACACATGAATACAACTGTATAGTATATTATTTGTATATACTTATAATTAAGAAGTACAATATAAGACAAGCTAAAGTTTCTGGTGTGCGGCGTATTACATTATACTTTTAGAATTTGCTGCGGGCCAATTAAAAGTGGGCCACGGGCCGCATTTGGCCCCCGGGCCGTAGTTTGGACATCCCTGGTTTAAATCCTGTTAAAAGTTGGAGTTTCACATCTGTTCACAAAGAAGTACAAGGTTTTCCATGTCATGCTCTTTACTGCTTTTCTTTCTGGGGAGTTGTGATCACAAATATATACGTCTCTAAAAGCTATTTCTCAAATTACCAAAATCGATGATTCAACGACTGCCAAATATGCAGTTCATCTAAAAACAGTCAAAGTTAGTTTAAATGCTAAAATGCAGAGTTCCTGTTGTCTCTGATATCATATATTGAACTGAATATATTTGGGTTTTGGAATGACAACACATTTAAAGACTTCACCTTGGGGTGGGATGGACATGTTCCACATTTCTTTAACATTTCATAGACTAAATGATTTATTAATTAATCTAGAAGTTAATCGGCAGATCCAGAATCAAATGAATTGGTAGTTGCAGCCCTAGATATCTCTAATTGGTTTTATGTCACATTATTTTTGTTTTAATCTGAAGACCAACTTCACTGCACCTGTAAACCTGTGTTGCTGAGAAACCTGGCTCTTATGGCGCACTTTCACTGCAGGGCCTCGCACGGCTTAGTACGGTATAGTTAGGCCTTGGTAGGCCAGGCTCACTTTATGCTGCGTTTCCATTACAGTTTAGTAGCTGGGGTAGTAACTATAGTAACGCAGTGTAGGCGGAGCCGTGACGTCATCTTCAATGCGAAACACAAAACCAACATCAGCCGTTAGCTGTTAGCCCTCAGAGCTCACAGCTCCTCATATCTGTTCAGAAACTAGACAAAAGTTCAACAAGTACAAACCACAGACTGTCTGTGTCATGGCGAATACAGTCGCTGGTTTATTTATGTCTGTAGGCCGTTGTTGTGAGTGTGGACGGTCGGAGCATATACTGCGTTAGCTTAGCCGATCTCCATTCAGAAAACAAGCATTTTAAAAGGTTTTTCGCCTGCCGTCTGTCTGCAGACTTGTCAAAGCATTAATTCATGGTTTTTACTAACCGGTATCAGTATGTTGTTACTTCGGCATCATTTTGAAACGTGCATTACAATGAAATCACTGTAAAATATGTTCATTTTGTTGTAGTTCATTTTGTTGTAGTTGCCAGCGATTCTCTCACTAGTTTAGGATACTCAGCCCGGTTGTTGGCCCGGAAAGAACCTCGATTTTGGAGAGCCAGAAAAACTGTGAAAAAGTACCCACTAGCCAGAACTACGCCTAGTGGAAACGCAACCAAAAACGGGCCGGGCACAGCACGGCACGCTTAAACCGCGCTGTAGTGGGAATGCACCATTAGTTGACCACAGTAGCTGATCCTTGCTCTACAGTTTAATGGCTGTCAAGTAAATAAACGAAATAACCACGAGGAAACAAAGAAGTTAAAACAGCTTTTCCTACCTTAACTTGAGGTTTGACCGCTGATCCTGATGGTTTTCCTGCGGGGCCATTTTGTTTCACCGGAGTCTTGTTGGGCTTCTTTGCTGAAAACTCTGGGCTCTGAAAAAAGTAAAAGAAACAGAACAAATATAGAAATAAAATATCACCAGTATGACATCATTATATTTTGAGGAAATGGCTGAATTCACAATTTTGCTTTAATGAAAAGCTCATAAAAATAAATGTAATTAAATATATAAAAATGTATGCTTAGTTATTCACAGAAAATGTAACGTGACATAACAGCAGGAGGAAATCATAGTCGTCAAAGCAGCTGTACATTTAATTAACCCTCTTTAAAAAAGTATGCTGACTAACTTTGAACTAACTTACAAACACTGAGGTACTTCAGTTCAGATTGCTGGCCAATTACAGTATTTAATAATATGTATATCCATCATATCCCTGTTGTTTTGTTTCAAGCTGTGACAGTGGTTTCTTCCCACAGTTTTCTCCTAATATATTATTTTATTGTATGTATTAAAATACATTTGGTGCTCTGGTAGTCGTGTCATGTTGTTTTGAAAACTCCCATATCACAGGTCTAATTGTCAAGCCTCTTTTACAGCTGACAAATTATAATTAGCTTGCAACATAACAGGAACCACATTTGTAGAAGTGTTTGCAATCGTGGTTCATTTTCTTGACTCGATTGCCATGAGCTGTTCATGTCATTTTCACTCAACCATTTTAGATTGTAATCATTTCAATGCTGCACATGCTGGCTAATGTTAAAAGCCGTTTTACCCATGTGCACAAAAGCATATATTCTACAACAACAACAAAACAAGACAACATAATGTCACACTAAAAGATAAAGGAGTAGTGGCAGTTCCAATGTTAAGAAGTTATTGTGAAAAACAAGTGTGTCCATTAAAACTGACAACCAAAGTTGACTTGATATGGAATGAAACTGAAATCATCTCCCAGCAGTTTTGATGAAATGGCTTACGAAGCACTCGAAACACTCAGTAATTTGTCACTGATCGGACACTTGTCCCCCGATAACTTATCATTGTTGCTCTCCACACTGGAGGCCTTCCTGTCAGGTTTCCATTGCTCTCAGTCACCTGTGTAATTACCTTGTAATAGCCGAGGCAAGTACCTGCATTTACTGAGCACCAACCCTCTCCTTGGAATGGGCTAGCTGTGTAATTGCCTGTGTTGACATAACTGCTACAAGGCAATTACACATGTTATTTCCTCGAGCAATGCCTGGTAATACAAGATGCTGTGAGGCAGTTTCAGGGTGGTTGCAACGCTTTTTTTTCATATTTAAACACAAAGGACCGACAACAATTATGTCAAAGGGGAAAAAATGATTAATATAATTTGACTCCCTATGTCTAATGTTTTTAAAGACTTTTGAATGATTGCTTTGAGACATGTTAATACCAATGGAGGCCTTTTGTTTGGATTGATCTTTGTAATGCTATACAAGACTTATAGGCTGGGGCCCTGAAGTTACATCCTCTTGTTCTGTTGTGTTCTCAGTGCCAACACTCGCACAGATTATGATAATTGTCTCAAATAATAATGTCAGATTTACTTGTCATGGCAAAGCTGTCAAATTGCAACTCAGACATCTAAATACAAGGCACCATACACCTCAAGCTATTCCATTTTAACACAATGTGGTCCAACCAGAACAACAAAGTATTCAACTTGTATTCAAAACGTATTCAAAACGTGTTTGCGCTGCACAGAACAACACATCAAAACCATGCGAGGAAAAACACAGGAAGATTTCAGCTGAGTCCTGTTTGGATCAAATATATCTGATCAAAGAACAAATCAATCGGATTTAAACTTGGACGACTGTGATGCCAACTGTCCATAAACAACTCTATGGCCATTTTTTTAAAAGGACACTGTGAAATATCAATGTTTACAGTAAATGCTTTTTTGATTAAAGTTAGAATTCTGGGAAAAAATATCATTATCTTTTCAGAACATTTCAGAATTCGGACTTTAAAGTAAGAACTCATAAAAAATCGCTTGTCAATCAAAAATGTCACTTGAGGCCACAATCCTCAAAACAGTAATGACATTTGTTAAAACAAGAAAAGGTACGTTCTAAAAAAGATTAAATAAAATATGTAACATATTACTGAAATAGCTGTAAAAAGATCTTCCCAGCCCGACTTTCTAAAGTTTAGTGCTTCCATTAGTAAAGACTGAGACAGGTTAACTATGGAGCTAACGAGAAGGAGGGTAAAGGAAAGGATTAAGGTCATGGAGGTGGATGTATCGGAGGAGAAGACAACAGAATAAATCAACAGGTGACAGAAATGCTCAGCTGTCATCTGACCCTGAGGC
The DNA here is from genome assembly GCA_943591055.1 of Gobionotothen gibberifrons. NCBI lineage: Eukaryota > Metazoa > Chordata > Actinopteri > Perciformes > Nototheniidae > Gobionotothen > Gobionotothen gibberifrons. Next base: position 1,023,030 of record CALSBZ010046683.1, on the reverse strand, counting down.
GAGGATCGCGCTCACGTCGCAGGTATGCGCATCTGCCCGGCTTTGATCTTTTTTGGCTGGCACAGTTTGCACAAAAAAAAGAAAAAAAAGAAATCACAAACAGACACCGAGGTAAAAAAACGAGGCCGATACACACATGCACCCACACACTTGCAAACAGTTGTGGTAACACGCAAAACAAGTGTTCAAAGGCAAAGGCCAGGTGCAAAGCTGAAATGGCATGAGAGACGATAAAAAGAAGCAATCATATTAACAGTGGGATGACAGAGGGACAAAGATATGCAGAGGGACTGAAAAAAATGGGGGAAGATGTTTCCCATAACTGGTTTGTGTGTCGGTGTGTCTATGTGTGTGTGTCTGTGTGTGTGTGTGTGTTTCCCTGCATAAATACTGTAGATATGTTTGCAGTTGTACTTAGATTTACAGTAAGTGTGCATGCCTACAGTATATATACTTTTGAGTGTGTGTGCATGCATGTGTGGTGTGTGTGTGTGTGTGTGTGTGTGTGTGTGTGTGTGTGTGTGTGTGTGTGTGTGTGTGTGTGTGTGTGTGTGTGTGTGCTTCCCTGCATACATTCTGTAGATTTGTTTTAATAATGTTTGCATGTGTACTTAGATGTACAGTAAGTGTGCATGCCTACAGTATATATACTTTTGAGTGTGTGTGCATGCATGTGTGTGTGTGCGTGTGTGTGAATAGGATAACATAGTGCCGTCTTGTTGGTGAGACGGTGAGAATTTAAGCAGATTACAGAGAAGAAATCCGATCATTACGCCACACAGACCCTGTGTTTTACTCGTGGAAAACAGGTGGGTACATGAGGGAACAGGATGAAAAAGTTCCATGTTGTGTCTCGTACGGAGAGGTGGACGGTCAGTGAGTGCACGGATGGGAAGGGCCTGAAACGAAGTGCCACTATAGGATTCAGTCTGTGGGAGTTTAAGTGATGTTGGTAGAAACAAAAAAGGGGAGCGGGCCGGGTGGAGGAATTCCTTTACCACAAAAACTAAACTGAAGGAGCGCCCTGACACCTGGTGGACGGCAGGGGACTGGAAACACTAAGTAGGATTATTTATTCTAGTGTAATAATACAAGTTTGGTGACCTGACAAAGACATTTAGTTTGGTTTTAACAGTGATGCAAGAAAAGAAGTCCCCAAACATTTCAAAATATTATGAAAAGGAGATTTCTTTCTTCTTAAAAAGAAAAAAAGAAAAATCACAAAAAACGAATTTCATTCAAGTCTATTTGACTTTATTCAAACAATTCTCTTTTAATTATTTGGTGTTGTCTATACCCTGTTACGTGCCTTTTGTATTTTATTTGAATTTCATTGCTACTCCCACTCATAGTCTGGACTCTTTGAAGTAACACAACATCCGGCAGTGGCTCAGTCAGTCAGGCTTGGACTGGGAGCTGTAGGGTCGTCGGTTCAAGTCCCCGACCAGACCTAAAATATGGAATGTGGACTGCTACTTGGAGAGGTCCCAGTTACAGAGGGTTTCATCCCTCCCAATTATATTATATTCTATTCTATATCCCAGTGGCGGTTCTAGAACATTTTACATGGGGGGCAAGAGGTCATGCCGGGGTGGCATGGGAGGGCGGACAGTACGTGGTATGTTATACTGTATACAACCTATTTATTGTTAAATCATGCCCTAACACAAGTGTCCTTAATGCACAAGAGAAACAAGGTGTTCAGACAAACAATCAAAAATATAGTATAAAACAGCTCAATACTCATGATGAATTCTGCTTACTGTAAGTACAGTAAAAGTACTTAGTTATAATTAAGTACACAAATGACATCACCCATCTCTTAAGAGAGCTAAAGGTGACCTGTGCAGCAACACATTTTAATACATATGTGTCAATACTAAGAGCTGCTAGATTGAGCTGCTGTGATGGAATATGTAAGGAGAATAAAAACATACCATGTGGTCCAGCTGGAGTCTCCTCTGCCTCCTGATCCCTGCCTCTGTCCCTCTTTCTGACACTTCATCTTTATTCCTCACGTACATTTCTTCTTCTTCACTAATGTCTTCATCTCCTCCTCTTCCTCCTGCTCTGACCCTCCTGGTCTCTTCA
>CALSBZ010046683.1:998916-1020929 GCA_943591055.1 Gobionotothen gibberifrons | reverse complement strand
CTTCATCTCCTCCTCTTCCTCCTGCTCTGACCCTCCTGGTCTCTTCAGTGAACTCTCTTTTCCTGATCACTTCTAAGATATGTCTTTTTGTTGTTGTTGACTCACTTCAGCTACTCTGGCCTGCAAGAGTCTACGTGTGAAAAGCACTGGTACAAATGCTTGTATAACTTTACACGTTAGGGCCATGTAGCTGATAAGTAGCATATAATAAATATAATCAGAAAGTATTTGTTAAACGCACACAGGCAGCTGTGTTTAGATCCAGTTTGACGGTAAAGGATGTATGGTTTAATTTATCTGGCCTCATTGCTGTGATGTGTAATATACGTGGATTTAATAGTACCGCATAGTTTAGCAAATAAAGTGATCGATCTCCCAGCTAGCGCTGTCTGCGTAGTATTTTTGTAACGTAACGCCCCAAACAGCGACTGTCTGTTAAACGCTATCGATTCAAACGGCAGCGTTTTATTAATATTTTGTTTCAAGCTCTCGTCTTTAGTAAAAACAAAACTAGTGGAAGGGGAAATGCTCCCAGGGGAAGCTGATCCACCTTCAGGTGCTGGGACAGCTCGGTCTCTCTGCAGCTGTGTGAGCCGGTCTGTGAACGCCGCTCCGCAGTTTAATGCAGGGCCGTAGCTGCGTTTTTAACGGGCCTAAGATGATATTTAAAATGATTCACTTTTAATTAATTAACTGCTTGTTTTGTTGCCTGAGAAGCTTGTGGACATAGTGTAGGTTTGTTTCTACAAGTACAGTTTTAGGGACACAAAAGTTAGGGGGGGAACCTGGGGGGGCAAGGCTCTACAGTGGCTGCTTCCCCCCCATGCCCCCCCGTAGATCCGCCCCTGCTGTATCCCAAAAGAAAAATGTCCTATTGTGTACAAACATGATGATCGTGATAAAGAAGTAACTGAAAAGGAGCTTTAATTCAGACTCATTTTATTCAGATAGCCTTTCTTGACATGGTACCAAATGTCTCACATCTTTTTTCTTAAACACAAAAAAATAGATTAGCTTACTTTTTTGAGCTCTTTTCCAACATTCTTTTGAGGCGTCACATCATTTTCATCGCTGTCATCGTCTTCACTAAAAGATAATGAAAATATAAAAAGGTGAAAAACAATCCAAGCTGTCTCTACACAAACAAAGAAAAATAGACATACACAGTGAAATTAAGCATAAAACATACTCGTCATCGTCGCTGTCGTCATCGTCGTCCGAATCCATCTTCAGTTTTTTCTACAAGCAGAAATAATAATTCCATCATCTTGAAAATAATAATAACAGTTTTGCACAAAACAACCTTTAAGTAACTATAACCCTCTTCTCAATATTAGGCCCTTTCACACCGCAGTACTTTTCCCACAAAGGTTCATCAGAACTTAGTTCATGAGAACTCTTTATCATGAACTAAGTACAGATCGCGTTCACACCGGAATAAGTTCCCTGGGGAAGGATTAGGCAAATGAAGCCGCTGACGTCACTTCTTCTTCTTCTGCTTTGGGTTTACTGGCAGGCCGCAAACAACTTCACGGCGTATACTGCCACCCGAAGTCCCCGGCCGGAAGTCCCCGGAGTTAGGGACTGGCTTCAGTAGAAGCTGCTGGGAGTCCCTTCCGAGTAAATCGCCAGAACGCCGACACCTCATCTCCACCGCCCAGAAAATAGGAACCTTTTTCTCCCACGGAAAAGGGGGTAAAAAGGTTCTCATGAGCTAATTTTAGTTCCGGATTTTTTTGGTGTGAACGCAACATTTCGGAACTATATCGGAAATACAGGGTTCATACACTTTTTCACCAATGATTTTCAATGACTTTTCCATGACTTCTCCATGACCTTTACCTAATTTTCCATGACCAAAAAATTACTCTTTCTCAGCGTACCACTAAAAATGGTTTATTTTAACATGGAACAGGAAAATAATGTTGTGCCCATCTAAAACAAATCAAGTAGGCTTACTAGCTTCTACACGCTAAAGCAACTACAATCTCTCACCAGTAAAATACCTCGTCAGTTAAATGCCATTTTACGTTCATTATTATACGATACAGTATTTATTATCATTATAGTATTACTATTTCAGCGATTTGATAAAATATAAATTATATTTGATGCAACTTTAGTTACATTTCCATGACTTTTCCAAAACTTTGGGAAAAATATTGTTTTCCAAAACTTTTCCAGGGCCTGGAATTTGCATTTTGAATTTCCATGACTTTTCCAGGTTTTTAATGACCGTAAGAACCCTGGAAATAAAGTGGGAAAAGTACTGCGGTGTGAACGCGCCTATTGACTTACTGTGACAGCTTTTTATCTCGTCAAATTCTAGCGCACTCGAGCTGGTTTCTCCAAAATTACATACCCCGCCTTTAAAATAAAGTTTTTTAAATGATTGACTAAACTTAAAGCTTTTTCTTTGGGGTAACTTTCCCTGAGTGTTGAAGCAGTAAGTAAACGCACTGAGGTAGCTACCAAAGGAGGCTTCTTCCCCGACATCAGGCTTGCAGGCCGCTTCACAGGTGACGAGTTGTTCTCCTCTTCTTCATCGTCTGAATCCTTCACACCTACGAGGCAAACACTGGTTACAGCACGGCATAGAGATACTTTCTGATTGACCTAGGCCAGGGGGGTCCACACTTTTTTGACTGAGGGCCACATACAGAAAAACATATGTCTAAAGTCAAAGATGAATCTTGATTGGGCCAAATTTGCCCCCGAGTGACCCACAACAATTCTGCTGAGTCCCCCCAGACCCGAACACCAAATTATACACTTTCTTTTTTAGAGACCTTCGGCTAAAATAGTCAAAATCAGTTTTGTAGTGTTGGAGGAGGGGCTCTGTAAGGAAGTCTGAAGGAAGGGGCAGATTTTTTTCGGCTGCGTACTTTCAAATTCTAGCGCACTCGAGCTGGTTTGTCCATTCTTACCTACCCTACCTTTAACTTCAGTGTGAACGTATGTGGAGCTAACCTGCTACATTAGACAGACACTGTGTGAAGAGGTACATTTTAACGATGTGAGGAAATGTTGTGCGAGTTATATTTTGTTCCTATATGTCTGTTATTCTAGAAGTGTTAAAGGAAATAGCATATTACTGTACACATGATACTCACTAACAAAATGCTGCCCGCTGATGTGAACTGGTCCAGAGCCAGACTGGAGACGGAAGGTGACTGGAGGCGTGATTTCAAATCCTCCTAAAGTCATCTGGACAAATTAAACAAATTAACAAAAATATCACAGGTCACTTAAATCAATGTACTATATGCATCCTCTCAATAGCCTTTGGAATTAGCATGACATTCTTCAATCTCTGAATGTTAAACAGTATGAATGTGTTGTCCCTTTTAGTTCTTGTCATGTCATTAAGCATGAAAGAGGCTTAAAGCTACTGTGATGTTACATTAAAATGTCCATATACTGCTCATATATGTGCCTTTTCTTTACTTATATAATATTGTGTAGTCCCTTAAATACGTCACTAAATGCTGTCACTCACAGAGGGCATGACGGACGGTTTCAGGGCAACCAGTGGGACTTTGGTTGATTTCCCATCATAGGTGAGACCCTCCACTTCCACCATGTGGAACTTATCCTCAGCCTCGGCCCCCAGACACACCTGGAAAAGAAACACACCAAGTTGGATTCATCCGGATAACGTTGCTCCTGATATCCCTTCACATTATTTTTTCACTTACACGTTTTTCTAGATGATTAGTTTTCTGAAATACCTGCTGGTAGCTTCAAAGTACTAAGGATTGTACTTTGAGTTTGCTTCAATTGTGACCCCTTCACTACATACTTTACTGGTAATAAGTCTAGAATGCCATCCCTGTGTTGCCAAGGTAACATGTATATTCAAGCAATAGCTCACGACAGGCCGTGGTATATGGTCATTATATCACAGCTAAGGGGCGTGGATCGGCCCGACGCGAAGCTTAGATGTGAGCGTCCTTAACAACGGTCAATAAGTCCTTGCTGCACATTATCCCTTACATGTTTCCATCTTAAGCTTTGTTAGTTAGTTAGTTTCGTAACGGACGTAATGTAACGGTTGTAGCTTTTCTCAGACGCGGAGGGATACTGACTTGTTGTGAAAAGTAACTACAACTCTTCCCGTGATATACGATGATTATATCACGGCTAAGAACCAATCAGATTGCTTGATTTGACTTTGACCGTTTTATAAATATGCAATATAAGTCCTTAATATACATGTCACCCTTTACATCCGTCTTCCTACTCATTTAAATATTTACGTGTAAGAAGTTGTTCTGTTGCTCTCGTTCTGTTTTGAGTTGGTCTATCTGTATTTTGAGCTAATGTGTCTCTTCATATCAACTAACAATGTAATAGACTTGTAATTTATATCTTTGGAGTGTAAAATGCAAAAGAAAAAGGGGAAATGGATGTTTCAAAAACAAACAAACATTGAAAATCAATTCAGCTACTGCAGATATATCAATGTTTATAATCAGGAAAACTGTCTTACAAGGACATGTTGGTGGGTGTAAGGGGTATACAATCATCGGGATGTAAGCTGTAGATGGGTATCTGAAATATATTGACCCAAGGTAACACACAGTGCATTGAAGTGAAGCAATTTGATAGGTATCCTCGTATTAAAAAGGACATTAAGCTGGGAAACATGAAACCCTGTGAATAGCCAATTCCAATAAAGTGGCTCAAGTTTTCTAAACAATCTGCTAAATAATATATATCTAACCCTTGTGATGTTTCCTCTTTAACATGCATATTGTTCAGTACATCTACGTGCAAAGGAAAGTCAATAAAACAGCCATCCTTACTGCTTTGAGTGACAGCTGCTGCTCCGTATCATCGTCGTCTACGTCAACTCTGAACTCCCGTTTGTCGGATTTGAGGGTACAACCTGCAGAAAACGATACGTGCAATGTGTAAATAACGCTATATTTGTATTTATATTGAACACAACACACACATGCATACACTAAACTGACATGCAGATGTTTACTCTTTGCTAAAGCTGTTGTTTCTCTATGCTTTGTTTGACTAGCTAACAAAAGAGCTGAATTGGCGCGAGTTGGGGAAGGCAGGATTTAAGCTATTTTCTCTTGCAAAAAATAGATACATGTCTACTTGTGCATGATAATATGACAGTTATATTTCTTGTGTGACCAAAAATAATTGAAGTTTGCCTGAATAAGCAAGCTTACCAAACAAATACATCTGAGGTCTGCTCAAATTTGAGATATCGTCCTCCATCTTTGTAGTGGGTGGGCTACACTTCCGTAATCTGGTTTGACTGACACATGGCTGAACCAATGGGGAAGAGAACGTGCCCGACGTTAAAGCTCACTTTAGCCAATAGGAATAAAGAATGGGCGGGACAAATGTTCTTACGTTTCAACACTAGATGGAGGTGTCGTAACGTAATATAGATTGAGGACATCCTTGAAGTAAAAAGCCTACTCAAATCCAACTTTAGTGATCACAAATTAATACACATGTTATCTTATGCATCTTCCTGCAACACAGTGTATTATTATTATCATTGTGGCTATCTATTATCTATAATTCAATTTTTAAAAAGTGCAAGGAAATAGCCAGACACATCATAAGAGGCGTCAAGATGGCAAAGGTAAATCGTGTTCTTGTTTTATTATCAAGCATACAATTAAATATAAGTATTATAATGTTTTTGTATATCTGCAAGTTATTAATACAGTACTTTTCCTAATGGCTTCTTCAAAAAAGCTTTACAGCTCCCCCTTATGTCTATCACTTAATGTGCTGTTTGGACTAAATAAAAGAGGCCTTTGGTCAGTTATATTAAAAGTGCAGCCCAGGGGGCAGTTGCAGCCTTTAAAGCGTCTTCTGTGGTTGTTAAAACATATTGATAATAAAACGGAGAGCCATTGCCATCTCAGATATTACAGAGAAGAGAAATTATCAAAACGTAAGCTGCAAAAGCTGAAAGGCTAAAAACAATATCAACACAATTCCTTTTTTTGGTTGGTTCATTTAAATTACGACCACTTATTCTCTTTAGGGTGGAGCACACTATAAATCAGATGATTAATTATACATGTGGCTCAAAGAGCAAGGAACAACCCATAGCCCATCTGTTATACCATTCCTTTATTGTAACCATTGTGTTTTTATTTTTTAATACAGTGGAATACTTTTATTTTTGCCCTAATTATCATAGCAGTTGTCATAGAACCGGTGTGGATTTATTGTTTTGTTCAAAGGAAATCACGTTTTTTAGCTGAGTCTTTTATCCAAAGTGACTGAAATACATTTAATTATCGTAGAGATGCATACAGGAGCATGTTGGGGTTCAAAGACACTTTGACATGTTGAATGCAGGGGCTGGGATTGAACCACTGCCCCCTGATTGTCAGATTAGCACTCAACCCCTCAGCCACAACCGTAGTACACAAAGGCAGGTTCTTAGTTGCAGGGGAATGAATCAAGGCCGTTAAGTAGTAGGCAGTGTTGGAAAGTAACTGAGTAGATTTACTCAAGTACTGTACTTAAGGACTATCTTGAGCTTCCTATTCTTTACTTGAGTATTTCAATTTCATACATGTATTTCTACTTAACTACATTTTGAATGCAAATATTGTACTTTTTACTCCATTTATCTGACAGCTTAAGATATTACTTTGCTAATTCATATTATTAATACAAAATATATAAATACAAAATGATGTATTCAAAAAAGATACATAGCAGTACAAAAGTCATTAAAGGTAGCTCCTCCTTTACAAGCTGGACAATTCAAATGGAAAATTCGCATATTGAATACATTTACTTACGGTACTTTAAGTATATTTGAGTGCTAATACTTTCATACTTTTGCTCAGTTAAGATTGTTAATACATGACTTTACTTGTGGCAGAGTATTTCTTACACTGTAGAATTGCAATTTGTACTGAAGTAAAGGATCTGAGTACTTCTTCCACCTCAGGGCCATATACTTACCAAGTCTTGATTTTATTTAATTTCTGTTGCAAAAGAAAACATCACACACATTGAACAAAACGGCTGAAATTGTGAAACAGCATCCGAGTTGTTTAATTGTGAAATCTCTCTAAGTGTAATGATTGCCTCACAGTGTGTAAGTTGCCGGCCCGTATTCAGCAGGTGTTGAGTCACTGATCCGCAGCACCAGTGTCACCCAGAAGGAATGAGAAGCCTTCATGCATGCCTGAGAGCTTGAGAAGCATTAATGTGTCACAGACTGCCAGGACACGTCTGCAGAGCCGCTCTCATGAAAGACACCGTGGACTTACTCAACACATTTACTTTGCAATCATCGAGGTGCAGAGATATATGACTTTCCAAAAATACTTTTTATAACTTCTGTTATATTTACTTGCTTAGTAATTACCTGACAACAGAGCATGTTTCCAAGAATGTATATATTTGTATGAATAGCTTTTACTACTACTGTAAATAATTGTTATATTTATATATTGTAGAACTATGTGCACATTATTACGTCTTATCTTTATTTAAATATTATTATTCTATTTTTATTTTATCTTACAACACAACTTCTTATGCTTATATAAATATATGTATTTGATTATATTTTATTTATAAATGTATCTTCTAATTGCACATTCTCACATGAACTTCTTATGTTTATATGACAAATATGTGTACTATATATATTGTTTTATTTTCATTTTAAAACAGAGCAACTGTCAAAGACACCATTTTTTTAGGGATAAATAAAGTATTGTGATTTTGACCGATTATTTAATACTATTAACTATAGACTAGTTTATATTCTTGATCAAAATGTTCCGTACTTGTTTCTTAACTTGCTGTCACCATCAGAGAAAAAATACCTTCTGTAATGGTCATAGCAAGATGTTATGTGTGCATGTGCGCTTTTTGCATTAACATACAGTATGTATGTGACCATGCATAAGTGCAACTGTTTGCACATGTTTACGAGAGTGAGAACATGCATGTGCGAGTGTGTGCACGTGTGAATAAAAGAGAGAGGCTCATGAAAGCGTGTCATGTCAGCAGGTTGAGTTACTCTGAAGTCTCGGTCACGCTGTCAGACTGCAGAGAGAGTTTGTCTTTCTTCACTCGCATTGATGGAAGTGACTCGATGCTCCAGCATTTTCCTGCTGGGCTACAACAGGAAATATATATATGTAATAATCTCCATATCAAAGAAGAATATGGTGATTCATAGAGCACACACACATATATGAATATTGAGTCAGATGTTTTCTAAGGAATGAATTGGTCCTCTGGTTAAAAACATGCATCTGTCTATCCATCAATATTTGAAACAGTCTCCACTCAAGAGGTTACCTTATTTAAATAAAAGAAGCCACAGGACATCATAAAGAATTATATTGTATCCTGAGCAGTAAAACTTTTATAGACAACATAAAAAAACTAAATATGACAGGACCATTACATTTCATCACCAGGGCCTTGTGGTTCATTGCTAATGCTAGGTGATCAATATGTTCAAAAAGAAATGGCTCTGGGAAAAGCAGAAATACCCTGGTTTTGAAATGTTTACGTTTGAATACCTCTGCTCCATCGGAGTTGAAATGTGTTGACCTGTATAGTCTTTTACATGTTTCTATGAGTTATGGAGTAAGAAACTAAATGTATGAATGTATGAGTGAAAGTCGAAATCACCCTTGGCCGAGAATTTAATTTGAACATTTCTTTTAAAATCATTATTCTATTTTAATACCATATTCCTTGAAATGTAATATTTCTGAAAGCGCAGGATACATAAATAAACAATGTAAGGGTATTTTCGGACAAGGACTATTGTTTGCCATGAATAACTATATTTGTAGTAGAAGTGTGTTATAAATGTGTCTGTTGATTGTATATATATAGGATATACATATTGTATACATATTTGTATATTTGTATTTGGGATTGTTGGAAACGTTATTCCGATTTCTCTGTCTGTACACACAAACTGAAAGACTGACATTAAAGTTGACTTTGACTAAATGTTCTTAGAAATTGGTTGATTGTTCATTTTGTTTTCAACTAAATAATGGGTGAAAAGATGATAATTGTTGTTTCTCTTCTGTAGTTAATGACTGAATTATTGATGTCATGATATGAGATGAGATTCGTTGTGTGTGTTATGTTAATGTGGCTATAGTGTGTAAATGTGTGTTTGACTGTGTGTGTTTGCACCCTAGAACAGCTAATGCTCATGTGCTAATCTCCTCTCTATTTATGAGACATCCTCATAAAGACTTCACTAAGCATCTGATGGAAACTGTCAGACATCAAAATTCCTCTGCAATCTGCAAATGCTATTTTCCGCGACACAAAAACTAAGAACTTAAGTCAACGGAGCTTTCGTCAACAAAGTCAAACATGTCATCACATAAGCAGCGATCTAATAGACCTTGGCGACCGTTGGTCTCTCCCAAAATAGTGGCTACAGCAGCTGTCATGACCTGAACATGGCCGTCAGGACTGTGGACTGATATTATTACATGTGCTATCACGTAGAAGAAAAACAATATCACGCCTAGGCTTGCATCAGTCAGGTGTTGTACCACTGAAATGAGTGGCAGATAATCCCACTTGAACATTTTGGCAATCAAGCCATAGTTAAGTAGACATGGTAAATTAACCAGACTCCTCAGTAAACCGCAGCTAATCTTTATTTTAACAGTCCTATTCGGGCTCTTAGCTCTGAAAGGTAACACATGTGACATAAAACAAACTAAATCAATACGAAAATCTCTTTACTTCGATGATGTTTCTTTTCTATGGGATGCTTAGGGTTAGGGTTAGGGTTAGGGTTTCTCCAATAAAAGCCTAAGTAATGGTTGTGGTTTCTGGTAAAAGTGTGTGTTTGGTAGTCTGTATGCAATTCTCAAGCAAAACCTGTCAACACATTGGTTGTTATAACCTTAGTGTTGGACTATCTAAACAAACCATAATTCTACAAAGTGCGCATTCAGTATAAAATAGGACATTTGCTGGAGGCCTGCCAGAAAGTTTATCAGCCCGTCTTCAGGCATCGACCTGACTTTGCTCCGCTCATTGAAGCCACAACAGCTGCCTGATAATGACTTAAATGTTGACTGCGTTTCTCAAGAATGGAAACAACTTGTGGGAGCAGACGGAGCGTGACACGGAGCACAACACAACGTATGTGGTGAATAGTTTTTCTTTCCTGGTGGCCCTGTTCATAACAGTGCTTGATAGGAAGTCTGATATACCCTGAGCCTCTCTTGTTCATCTTGTGTGGTGACATTGTATTGGATAAGGACAGGGCTCTTTGGCGGCTAGAGAGGGGGTGAGAAAAACGAATACACAGCCATGACAAAAAATCTTAAGCACCTGTAGTAAAACACAATGCACCGCCTTGAAAACAGTAAAGGGAGGAATTTCTCGAAAATGGGCCAAGTCACGTCTTCAAGGCCTCGGAGACAGAGAGATGAAAGCAGCAGGGAGCGGAGGAAATGGGGGTGGAGGAGGTGTCACCTGAAGAACTGCCTGCTATTGACAGGATCCCAACCAGGCAAGACGCCCTGAACACTGACTAAACGTAGGCGCTGTTTTTAAGGAGAGAAAGCCCAGGGTTGTTGGGGGTGGCTGCAGTTGCAGACAGCAGTTTCGAACCAGAACATCAACCTGCTCTGAGCAACAACTAAGAGCTGCCAGATGCTAGGTAAACAATGTTTACCCTGGAGTTGGCATATTTGAGTATATATTGAAAAAATGAGGTATTTGACAGCAGCATGCATGGTCATGTAACATCGGGACATCTCTAAGCGGTTGACCAATCACAACAGAGCCGGCCAGCTAACCAATCAGAGCAGACTGGGCTCTGGTTTCAGACAGAGGGTGAAAAGAGGTGCTGCAGCACAGGCAGTATGAGAAAAATAAAGAGCTTTTTGAACATTAAAGCATGGAAACATGAACTCACCAGGTGACATTTCTGAGTATGCAGGATTATTGGCATAAAGAAGTGAATCTTAGACACGTTCCAAATTGTTTCAGAGTGGATGAAAAGTATCTTCTTCTAAGCTCAAGATCCTTTCATATTCAAATCCATGTCCCTGACAGATGTTTGCACATTTCCTCTTTAGTGTACTTATTTAAGCCAAGTCATGTTATGAATGTTCCTCATCAGAAATGCAGATTGAGGCCTAATGAGCAATGTACTAAAGTCTTTTGAAATGACAGTAATAATACAAACCAAATTGAACAAATATGGTTGTCCCGTTTCCTGTGAATGTCATGGTGGTGAAGCTCATTTACGGGCAGGGAACCTGAATGATGTGTTTACTGCATTCTAGATAGCTCGTTTTTGTTATGACTTGAGCGATAAGCATTCTCCTGATAGGGTGGATGTGGCGATAACAAATGTTTACGACTGGCTGGTGTGTATGTGGCCGAGATTCACCTAGACAACAATGGAAGCCAAAAATAGTGTGGGAGCTTACGTTCAGAAAGGGTGGGTTTTGAAGAGATGAGGCTGGTGTCATTGAGGATTCAATTATATGTGTAGACTTATTTTACATTTGACCTCAGCTTTTAACTTGCTTGACCTAGCTAAAAAATCAACCTGAACATAAAACATGATATGACAAGGTTTTGTGGTATTTGAGGGATTGTTCGAGGGTGTGATTTAGGTTCCTCCTGTATGTGTCAGCAGAATGACTGGATAGCGTAACGATATGCATTTCATTAGAAAAAACAACAACAAAGGAGCTTCTTGCTTACTATGACTGATCATCTGAGTCTTGCAACAGCTGATTTCAAACTATGCCAGAAATGTTGTAAGAGATTCAGCTCTCTTGTAGCATGAACCGGGGGCGGACTGGGACTAAAAATCAGCCCGGGAAACTCGACCGGCCGACCGGCCCAACTCGGTACCGGCCCATCGGGAAATCTCCCGGTATTTCCAATGGCCAGTCCGCCCCTGGCATGAACCCTTGACTCAGTAAACAGTTGAGGGAAGACATTGATGGGGACACACTCTTAAAAAACACTGTACTTTCTTTTTTGACTGATCATCTGAGTCTTGCAACAGCTGATTTCAAACTATGCCAGAAATGTTGTAAGAGATTCAGCTCTCTTGTAGCATGAACCCTTGACTCAGTAAAAAGTTGAGGGAAGACATTGATGGGGACACACACTTAAAAAACACCGTCCTTTACAGATATCACTAGAATAAAACAAAAACCATAAATAAAAACCAGGCCGCTGCATTTAAAATATTCCCTCGGCAGCTGCACAATCTGTACTTCCTCGTGTACTCTCGGTCTAATTTGAGCTGGCATCAGTTTTCAAACCTTTATTTATCCAGGGAGGGTTTTGCTGAGCATGCTCGCTGTTTTTTCGGCAACGCCCTCCTTCACACTCACACCTGGGAGCTGTAGTCATCAGTTTTTATGGATAAAGAAAAAGGTATTGCGCTGTCCTTCTGATACAATTCAATGGTATCTTACCTTTGGGTGGTTTGAAACTTTAATGTGTAATCATAGCTAGATCCCATGAGGCTAACTAGCTAGCTGAAATCATAAAGTATTATTGCACGGTTATCGTAATGGTGACAAACAACAAACAGGCAGTGGACGAAAGAAGGATCCAGAGAAAAGGAAAGAAAAACAGAGAGGTGTGTCATCTTTTTCAAAAAGTCACAATATCATTTAATATAAAACACCTTTAAATTGAACATAATGAGGAATTCGTCATCAGGAGTTCCACCAATCCACAACCACCTGAACACCGCAGTCCACCTCCACGGTAGTGTGGTACTTCCGAGTGCACACAGAAAAGGGTTGAAACATGCATTTTACTACATTGTACAAAGTCAAAGTCAAAGTCTCTGCTGCCTCGTGAGGGGTCCAGAGGCAAAAGGGGGGGACAGTCTTGATAGTTGGGCATGTACAGAGGTGTCCTTTTGTTTCCTGGCACTTATGGATAAAGTGCCCTCCTCTCTTTTAGATCAGCTGAAGGGAAAGCGGAAACGTGGTGTAAGGCAGGAGAATGACTCAACATACTTTAGATATTTCAGATAACAGTTGTATAATTGTGGCTCCTCTGCAAACATTGTTTTGTAGGTCTTGGCAGTAACAGATACTAACACTCCCCCACCATGTTGCTGGTAACGATCAAAAAGTGAGGAAACACAATGTCCATTCAACTTCCTGTATCTATGACAATCCCATAATGATGCTGCGTTTTTGAAACGTCAGTCATGTCAGAAATAGGGAGGAGATTCTTCCCTGTTGTCCATTCACACTGACGACACGTTTCAATCTCAGCTTGTTCCCTCCCTCTTTTTAGATTTTTTAGGAGCAGTGGGCTGCCATTTTGAACAGCGCCCGGGGAGCAGTGTAGGGAACGGTGCCTTGCTCAGGGACACCTCGGTAGCACTTGGTCTTGCCGGGACTTGAACTGGTGACCTTCCAGTTGCCAAGCCAAGTCCCTATCGACTTTGCCACCACCGCCCCTTTCACTCCCGTTGTCCCTTCTTCACACACACACACACACACACACACGCACGCACGCACACACACACACGTGCGCACACACACACACGCACACACACACACGCACACACACACACACACTCTCTCTCTCTCTCTCTCACACTACAGATGCCACGGAGGTGACGGAGGTCACCTTATTGTCGTCTGCCCAGGGCTGCAGGTTCTGCAGGGCGTACAGCGAGGAGTTGTGCAGGCAGAGCGGGTCCGGCTGCAGAGGCTGGCTCAACGTCTTCTGGAAAGCTTCCTGCTGGAGCTGCAGCATCAGCCGGTTGGCCTGCTGCCTCTCGGCCTCTCGCTCCTCTGCAGTCTGTCTCCTGGGTGGAGGGGGGGGGGGAGACAAAAAGGGGAGAGAAGAAGATATAAGACCTATATAATAGTTATTTTTCATGGGGCACAACATTTATTAATGCCGCATGCACCAGCAGTGTGTTTCCCTTATGCTCATAAAGAAGCAGATGCACTTTCTTCAAGGGTTTAAATCATGATCAAGCAATAGTGCTTTACCCGGGGGTCCGGACCCTTCAGGTGGCCACAAGTTACATCTGAAGGAATTTGAGATGATAAATGTTGTGTATGTTTTTCATCCCTGGATAATTTTACTATCTGAAGCCAAAAAGACTACTATTTTGATATGACAAGGTTTAAAGAAAAACGTGGTTGAACTGGTAACTATCAAAAACGTTACACAGCTAGACACTGCTTCATTATTTATTTCACATTAGCTAAATAAGGTTTAGCTCATTTGATTATGGTTTGGCTTATTTAAAGCCAATGTACCATGCCGGTTTCTTGCTATATTAAGTGTGTGTCTTCATGGTTTGCTGCTGTCACTTTGGGTAAAAGCATCAGCTATGGTATGAAGTTAACCAAAAAGGTAGGGGACCATTGAATTGAAGTATGTCACTAGTCTGAAAAATGTCTGAAAACTGTCTTAATAAAAGATTGCCACATAACTAAATAATAGAAACAACACCAGCCTGAAACAGGATTTTCAGTATTATTTATGATGCGTTCTTTGGCAGTTATACGTTTCATCGAGAATTTGCAAGTGAATCATGTTCATTTGCACATTTTGCTGCTTTTACCGTACATTCATTCAACACCTGTGCCAGTTTCCCTGTGTCAGCCCCAGGCAAAATGACAGCTGATCGGGCTGAGTGACAGATGCTTGTAATGGGAAGTGACTATCGAAGGGGAGGAGGA
The DNA here is from genome assembly GCA_943591055.1 of Gobionotothen gibberifrons. Taxonomy (NCBI): domain Eukaryota; kingdom Metazoa; phylum Chordata; class Actinopteri; order Perciformes; family Nototheniidae; genus Gobionotothen; species Gobionotothen gibberifrons. Next base: position 1,006,212 of record CALSBZ010046683.1, on the reverse strand, counting down.
ACCAACACTTCCTGCCTCAAGGTGAAACGTTACATCTGCTTTTCTTTGTTTCTTCTCAGAACAGCATATGTTAACAGTTACATACATAGTGTCGTTTGGTGCTGATTTCAACGTTTGAGAAGTGGCACAGATGGGTGTTTTCCTTCAAAACACATATAACAGTTCATGACACGGGATATTAGGGTTTATGTTGGAAAGTATCCAGATTCAAGTAGTCAAAACAGGGAATTTGCATGATCCTTATACTTTTGATAAGGGTAAAAGGTATTAAAGAAAATTATTAAATAGCTAAATAAGGAGATACATGTGGGAAAAGGGTTAAAGTATTTGTAAATCTTTATCAGGTTTTCTCCTCCTGAGTTGAAGTTTCTATCATAATTTAAAAAAAATCTCCTGACAGACTGTTTGTGTGGTTAATACGACATGTTCTACTTTGTGTGTATACTTATTTTACCCTAGAATTGCTCTGAACAATGATCTGTTTGTTTATTATCTGCAATGCGAATAAAGCCCAATTAAGAAATGACTATACGCTTTTGAAACTATAGTAATGTAACTAATAATATACCATCCATAACAAACAAATAACTGCCTTCAAATTCAACTACAAAATCCAAATAGCAGGTAGAAATCTCGGGCGGAAACACACCTCTAAAACACTCTTTCATGCACACCGACCTCCATCCATTAGCCACACATTATTGTTAACAGCATTATCATAATCTGATTCCCTGGCTGTTGATTCGATCATCCTCTTGTTACTAGCGTAGTCGTCACGCAAAGACATCCCTCATGCTCATCCTATCAGGTGCACACTACAGGGAAAATGCATAAATCTCAGCAAAACTAGGAAATCAGAAAAACCAGTTAAGCCAATTCCCCTGTTTCTCCTGACATGCCGTTTAGTCTTGGATTTAGTTAGGTGGTTTTTTTTCAAGCAAATTCCTTTTTATTACATTTTTTAGTAACACATATATTTTCATTGCCACCGGATGTAGTTGTAGTGGAATTGTTTAACTTAATGTATAAAAGGGATCATCAAACCAAATTACAATATTATATATCATCATGTTTTTGTACATATTATTAATATGTTGTTATATGTTTGTTTGAAGCCAAAGAACGTGTAGATCTTAACCGTCCAAAACCTAACAACAGAAGTTCTTTAGTGTTTCCAATGGTCATTAAATTGAATACTCATTGGAAAAAGCTTTAGCGTAATTTAAACATTAAAACTCTAAAAGGCAATTTAGCTGTTTATAATATGTTTATGAAAAATGAGTCCTGTCCCTTTAACTAAGGGCAGGGCTTCTTAATTTGATTTCGTGCTCATTTACTTCCAAATGGCTATAAACAACCGTTAGAATGAAGTGTGTGTGTGTGTGTATGTGCGTGTGTGTGTATGTGCGTGTGTGTGTGTGTGTGTAGGTGTGTGTGTGTGTGTGTGTGTATGTGTGTGTGCGTGCGTGTGCGTGCGTAGGTGTGTGTGTGCGTGCGTGCGTGTGCGTGTGTGTGTGTGTGTGTGTGCGTGCGTGCGTGTGTGTGTGTGCGTGCGTGCGTGCGTGAGTGTGTGTGTGTGTGTGTGTGTGCATGCGTGTGCGTGCGTGTGTGTGTGCGTGTGTGTGTGTGTGTCTCTGGACCTGGCAGTCAATTCCTCCTGTGAGTGTTTCCGTATTGCTTTGGACAGCAGGTTTCTAAAAGGCCTTTCAGGAGGCTCAGGAGTAATTGTGCTTGGTCAAGTAAACTGGCCTCGACTGGCAGCTAAGCTAAGCAAAATAGGTGTTGTGTTGTACGACGCCTCGGATGCTTCGGCTGCGGGCCATTTTACCCGTGTTTAAAGTAAAACATCGGTAAGCATTTTGGACCTGAGAGCAAAACACAGACGCATTCAGTGTGGATTTATGGCACAGCGGAAGGAAGGAGTGGCTCTCATACAGACAAAGAGCTTCTGGAGAATCCACCACAGCCTCTTTGTTTTAAATATCATGAGGGAGAAGATATGGCATTTCAAAGATTGAACAAATTATGCTTTTGGTTCCCTTTTCTCTACTTTCAAGAAATGCTTCCACGAAGGACCATTCAACTTGTGTTTAGAGTAAAATATTGACAAGAATTTAGACCAACAAGCCACACACAGACGCATTCAGTGTTGATTTATGGCAAAAGAAAAAACAGTAGCTCTCAAGCGACTACTAAAACTTCTACCACATCGTCTTTGTTTTGGTTAAGTAGATCATGAGGGAAAGATAATGAGCAAAGTATGGCACGTAGAAGACAGGAAGGATGCTTCTCTTAACTGTTCCCCCAGATAACACCTAAAGTCTGCCAGGAATCTTACCGCCATTTTGTCAGTCTGAGGAAATAGGTGTTGTGTTCACCGAGACCTCAAATGCTTCAGTGCCGGGGCCATTTTACTGGTGTTTGAAGCATAAGCATTTTGATCCAAGAGCAAAACACATTTATGGCACAAGAAAAAACGGGAGGAAGGAGATCTACCACATTGTCTTTGTTTTGGTTAAGGGAGAAGATATGACCAAAATATGGCACGTAGAAGAGAGAAGTATGTTTTCTGTTTCCAGATAACACCAACATTTTGGCTGGAATCTTATCACCATTATTTACGTCTGAGCAAAATAGCTGTTTTTGTTGTGTGACGTCTCGAATGCTTCAACTGCATTTCATTTTACTTGGGTTTAAAGTAAAACATTTGGTAGGGATTTTGGATATAAGAGTGAAAAAATACAGACACATTCAGTGTTGATTTATGGCACAAGAACAATCGTAAGAAAGAGTGGCTCCTATGAACGAACATGCCGTCTTAATGTTTAAAAAACCCCACAGCCTCTCTGTTTTGTTTGAGTACAAAATGAGGGAGATGATATGAGCATAATATGGCATGTAGAAGATGTAAATTACTTTTGCTTCCCTTTCTATACTTTCACACCAGATAACAATTCAAGTGTGGCTGGAAACTCACCGCCATTTTGTCCGTCTGTTCTGAAACCAGGTCTTGACTTGTGCGTCTGTCATCTTCAGGGCCTTTGCCAAGGTTGCACGCTCTGCCGACGCCAAGTACTTCTGGCGATGAAAACGTTTCTCCAGCTCGCAGATCTGCACCCGGCTGAAGGAGGTGCGAGGCTTTTTCCTCTTGGGCGGCGTCCTGTTCTGGTAAGGGTGGCCGATACGACGGGTCACCGAGAAGGGTGAGAGGGCTGCTGAAAGGAACACAACAAAGCTGTAGTTGATGATTTTAAGGAATTTGTGGACTGTGTTCAAACTTACATCAAGTTACTCCTTTAAAAAGTGCATGTAAGCATTAGCAATGAGTTTATTCTTAAGTGAGGTGTTTGGACTATAACCCTAAGTCTTAAGGATGGAAGTCTATTGGTGTAGTTGTAATTTCCATTTCTAAACTTCAATGATCTGTGCTTCTGAAATATAATCTTATTTCCCTTGAGGTTTTTTGTCTACACTGATGTTATCAATTCAATTTTGTTTTCCAGTCTTTAGTTAGATTACTTGAATGTCCATTTTGTCTTAACTCTGGGAAAGCCAGTGTGTGTAGGGAGTCTAAGAGAAGGCCCAGAAGCTGCCATTTGAAGAAGATAAATGTAATTACTGCTAATATTCCCCTGCCAGATTTTGAAAACAGTTTGTACAGAAAAGAAAAGTCATAGGGAGACATTTAGAAGGAATCAGTTGTAAATACAATTCAAGAAAGTCATCTCTTGCAACAGGCAACACTTCCACTTAAAAAATGACCGGAAGATCAATTCTGCTTTTGCAATATTCTTTCACATTTTCATAATTAATCTTTGATTTGATTTGATTTGATTTGATGAGATTTATTTCGAATGTGTAAAACAATAATAAAAAAAAATAACAATTATAGTGAGATTTAACATGAGAATTATTATACAATACAACATTAAGCAGTGTCAAATTGATATACAAAAATATTACTGATACTGATAAATTATATAGAAATAAATGATGTACTTAATTACAGACCCGAAAAGGGTTGGGAAGAAGTTTACACTTATTTAATCCCACCCTTTCTCCCAAAAAGGGGTGTTTTTTTTGTACTTTTAATATCTAACAATCACATGGGTGAGGTAGGGAAGGTTGATGGTGAGGGGAAGGGGAGACTCACCTGGGCAAGCCCCCTTTGGAAAAGGATAGTCTGCTAGAAAGCCATTGGCGTCTCGCAGGTGAGCGAGCTCGGGGTAATAGCATTTAGCTAACGTCTCCACCGTGCTCCAGACAGGGACCCTGCCGATGTCTCCTTTGGGGAGAGGACAGAGGGACCCGGCGGGCCCCGGCCCCCCTGTGGCCTCTCCGGCTCGGATATCCTCTGCCTGCTCCCCTAAAGGAAAGGGAGACACATTCAGGTCCCACATCTGGAGCACAGCAGCAGTGCGGGCGCCAAAGCATACTCAGCTAATCACATGAAGGAAGCCTGAATGATGAACAGAGGCTGCTCTGATCTAATTTACTGCTCCTCTCTTAAGTTAGCATTGAGAAGGGTTTTGCTACAAAATTACATATCTACCATTTAGAAACATAAGTGACAACTAGCAGGCTAACAAAGATGAATATGGCACAGACGTTAAGCCAATCAGAATCAAGGAAACCAAGGGCATCCATTGATAATGTGATAAAGGTATACTTCACTATAAGCTATTTCAAACCATTTCATAAGCAACCTATTCAGAGTCCTTCAATGTAGCAGAGAACAACGTTAGTGATTAAACTATTTGTAATGTTATAAGAATTGTTGCTATCACACGAAAGACATTTGAAGATATTCAATTTCTTTCACAAAACGTCTTACAGATATTAATCAAGCACACACTTTTTAGCCAATGAGAATCATTCATTGACACTGTGGTAAAAGCATTCTTACTATAATCATTTTAGCTATTGAAACAATGCCAGGACAAAATACAATCTATCCCTCAAGCTAGCACAGCACCATTTCAGAAAAATACAATTATTTGCCATCAGACAAATAAGATTTAAAGATTACATTTCTGAACACAATATCAAACATTAAGCATTTGTCATTAAAACTCCTGGTAATAAAATATCACAGGATTGATCATGCAAAATTACACAACTTTATATTTGCAGAATACAATTTGAAGGTATAGATGTTGAATTTGAGGTAGTGATTTATCCATCTAAATAAAGGGTGTATACATGTATGGACTGGACTGTTTTGGGACCTCCTTTGACATGTTATTCCTTTAAAAAAATGTGAATTGCACTCTGCCATGAGCCTGCATTTGTATTCTATCCATGCCCTGTGGTTCACGTTCACATATCACTGTGTGGGTATTAATAACAAGAAATCTCCTGCATCATAAAATATCTATGAACCCTGTCTATTTTGTCAGCCATGGGTAAACAGAAGATCGATAAATGTAAGGGGATCGTTCTTGGCCATAGATCCACTCCCCAGCCACATTCTCATTTTGAGGCAGAATGTAAATCAAACGACAGGAAAAAAAAAAAAAGCCGTTCTGTCTCTCTGTGTCATTCCTCCCCAGCAAGCTGTTTGCCTCCTGTCTTACAGGGTGTTTATTTGTTTTTGTTTTGTCAGAAAAGCTCACCAGAAGCCAAAATGAATATGAAAACATCTGCATAGGTGTCCCTGGAGGGGGCCACGTGCCGCTCTCAGAGTTACAGCGACCTGAAAATTCATTTGCCACGGCACACAGACGATGACAATTTGAATGGAAAATGGAACATGAAGCTATTACGCACTCTGCAGTCATTTCCAGGGAGCTGCCGACGTCCCCTGATGGTGCTGAACACGAGTGGCAAATTGAAGCGTATACGAGAGCAAATGATTTGTGAAATAAAGATGAATAGCTGCTACAGTAGGTCACATAAAGTTATCATTACCTGGGTGTAAATTAGCAATGCAGATTTAGTGCCTGAAATAAAAAAACTCACCATTTGATTGTGTTGTGAGCTGGATTTATAGTGTACACGTCTTGTTTTCATTCCTCTCATTATTATTTTTAATCTGCTGTGGTAATATTCCTATCAGGTTTCACATTATGGGTTTCTCTGGTGCTCAATAATAGTAAAAATGGTAATGCTATCCCTCTAATATTCCTTTTGGGGCTTGGACAGGCTTTAATCATGAGTTTATGGTGACAAAATCCCCATGATGTATCTGATGTTTCTATAAGGTGCTCACAGCAAACTGTAGCACCTCTGTGGCCCTTTATAGGGACTTTATTGCACTTAATGGTATGTTTTGTAAACCTCATAAGATTATCTGTCTTATTCCTATGGAGAGTTTCTACGATGGTTGTATTTAATTGGTCCTTTTTGATGCCTAAAACTATGTGTAGCCTTACGGGTCACATGCTGAGAGCGAGGCCTGTTGTTGCTCCCAGCGGCAGGTCTGGCTAAATAATACTGCATTAGACGGCTATTTCAGGCCATCTGTGAGCTAACTAATGGACCAGGCATACAAGCACGTTCAGAGGAAACCCAACATGCAGCAGGAGGCTCCAGATCTGCCAACTGCACTGCAACAGCTTTGCCTCAGAGGGCAAAACGCTGAGAAATATATGATACAGTGACACTTTAGCAGACAGTCTAAGGCTCAAGAGGGTAAAGAAAAATATATGCATTCAGGTTTATTCATTGGTTTTGTAATTTGGACTGTAAGCTGTTTGTAAAGGGCAAGCAATTCTGTAATCATTTAGCTTCTGTGGTCTTAAAAGCACAAAATAATCTGGATTTTAAATCAACATTAATCAGAGACTAGTTATACTGTACTGCTTTAGGTATAATGAAATTAAATACAAGGAGTAATCCATGATATTCCTGTATTCATATATATAGTATATGGCACACAAATGTATTCATTGTGTCTTTATATTAAGCCAATTGTGTATTTTGTGTTAAATCATGAGTTAAAACTGCTTTTTCACTGCAGTAATTTATCAGTAAAGGAATAAGGCAATATGATTGTAAACAGTATATTTTACTCAGGGTAAAACATTTAACGAATTGAGCTTAGTCAAACTAAAAAAATATGTCAGAATTAAACAGATAACAAGCTAGCTCATGGACGAAGGTACGTTTTAACCGTTTGTTTTTTCGTTCTAATTGAAACAAGAAAAAAAGCAGAAACGGGTCGTTTTTTCAATTTTCAATTTTGCCCCAAAATGAAAAAACGGAAATTCAGCTCGTTTTTTCGTTTTTCTGTTCTTACTGTTAAAACAAGTATAACACTCAATGTTTCGTTTCCATACGTGGGTGTGTCTCCAG
>CALSBZ010046683.1:983039-993916 GCA_943591055.1 Gobionotothen gibberifrons | reverse complement strand
TCATAAGGATGAGGTCATGAGAACAAGACCAGAGGAACCACCCCCTCCTCCCTAAACTAAATTAATAAAGATAAAACAGATAACAATATAAAGACTCATTGCCACAGGAGACATGGTCTTTCACTCACGAATTTAAGGAATCATTATTCTAAGTTACATCTTATGTTATGCTATTTCTATCTTTATTTATTTGAATGCAAATACAAAAAATATGGCTTTTTTCAACATCTGGCAAAATAAAACAGGATATGAGTATTTTGGCTGCCACATTATTATTTATTTCAATAATGTTGTGCTGTACATGTCAAAATAATTAAATATGAAAGCTTTAAATGCCTAGCAAAAATACAAAGTAATGCATAACAGATGCTGTAAGTGTATGACAGTGTTTGAACCTAAAAGAAAATGCAACCATATATGAGCTAGAACCCATTAAATGAAATGTAATATAACACGGACTATTTCTACTTTAGAATACCACATAATTACATTGTATTGTGAAAAGAAAATGCATCCTTAATTTCTTTTTATTTAAAAAATATTCTTCAGTTTTTTTCGGAGATGAAACGAGTCTAATGGTTATTCCTTTAAACGTTTTGAATTGATAATCCCCAATATTGAAGTCTTCAAATCAGCTGTATTAATGCTTTGTCATTACATTTATGAACTGTATTTTGAAATTGCAGCTGGACAAATTAAAATCAAGTATCAGAACCAAAAATAATTTTACTTTTTGTGAATTATTAGTTTTTTGAGAGCTATACATAATTATTTAGTTTGTATCTCGAAATTGAAGCAACAAATTATTATTATGAATGGCAAACGTGAATGTATAATAATAATACAAATAATACAAATACAACCTGTTATCTTCCACTTTTATATACATGTTAACCTGCCATAGGTTATTACTATTATGACTCATCTTCCTGTTTTCTCAATTGGCTCACAGAAGAGAAAAAAAAATCATTCATCCTCATGAAAAGCCGGGCAACGTCGTTATCCGTCATCCGCTGTAAATGGAGAGTGATGGTCCAATACTGATTCATCAGCATGTCCATGTCAATCCCTCCTCTCGTTCATCACACTGCCCTTCCAGCAAATAAAACTGACTCTGTGTATGCATGAGATGCGTTATAGATTACAAGCTAAAGATAAAATCAGCTCCTCTCTGTCGAGCTATTAGGCCAAGTTTAATCCTGTACACTTCATCTTTTAAGGGACTGTTTTACACGTAAATGGCAGAAATTCACACCTGCAAGGCCGTATGGGAAATACACAATAATACTACTCTGCTTTGGGTTGATTGATTATGAAGTGGATGCAAATGAAACAAGATAGGAACATCATGGATGCGTAAATCCATTATGTTCTTCATTTTCATCTTCATGGGGTCATTAGAAAAAGACCAGAGGAACCACCCCCCTCCCACCAAAACTAAATTAATTAAGAGAATAAAATATATAATAATATAAAAGTCTCATTGCCACAGGAGACTAGCTCTTCACTCACGAATTTAATGAATACTTTTTAAAACGATATTGTTTTATGTAATTTCAAAGCCATATGCAACGAGAAAAAGTATAGCTAATTTAAAATGTGGCAAAGGGAAACAGAAAATAGGCATTGTGGCTGCCACATGACGTTATTTTTGATTAATGTGCACCATACCAGTCAAAAATAATTAATTTAATAAAAAATTGAAACTTTAAATGTCTCTCTTTGGGACGATTTATTATGAATTAGATGCATAGGAAACACCAATCAGACTACAGTTGTTGCAGGATAGCGAAGGAAACTATTCTTACATGGAAACACTTCACGAGGGGCTGTTTTGCACTTGAATGTCAGACATTCAAACTGTACCGGAAATATATAATAATGCTACTCTGCTTTGGGTTGATTTATTAGGAAGGAATTTGAAAGTGCTTGAGTATAATTCTCGGAAACACAAATCAGAATACAGGTGTTGCAGAAGCACAAAGGAAAAAAATGTTCTACATGTTAGATACAAACGTATGGAAATAAAAGCAATGCAAAACAGATGCTGTAAGTGTACGGTGTTTGAACTTAAAACAAAAATGAAACCTGAATAACTGTGGGGTTTCTTTCCCTGAGGCAAATGTAAAATGTGTGATATTGGGATATATAAATAACCTTTGATCGAGTTGTTACCTGTTAGTCTTTCCTTGGCAAACCTCCTACTGCTCTCCATCCACGGGAAGGTGAAGTTCCCCGCGTTCCCCATCCCCATCCCGGCCATAGAGGCGATGCCGGGTCCGATGCATCCCGGTTGTGTGGAAGGGGGCGGATGCGGCGCTGCTGCTGCGGGCGGCGGAGGAGGAGGCATGGGTCTGTGCGCCGGGACCCGGATCACCCCTCCGGCACCGCCCGAGTTCACGTTAACGTTCATGTTCATGTTCATACTAACGTTCATGTTCATGTTGACATTGTAGGAGCCGGCCAGCCCCGCCGCCATCGAGCAGGCCGGGTTGTACACGCTGTTGTACCCGTTGCTGTAGACATTTGGAGCCAGCGCGTAATCCGGGTCTCCGGTCCGGTTGGGCAGCATGCAGCCGCTGGACTGATCCGAGCTGTTGAGGATCTGGTCGATGCCGAAGCTGATGGGCTCATGCTGCTGCTGGTGCGTCTGGTTCACCTCCTCGATCCCGGTGTGCTCCATAGTTTTTTTATTCGGGGATGTGTTTCGATATCAGTGTAATTTTGTCATATGATAATGCACGCCTCGGGAAATGTGTGTGTGCTGCAGTATTTGGTTTTCAAGCATCGACACAGGTCTGTTCTACTCCCAGGAAACCAATAACGTGTCCGGTGCTATCCAAAATCTTGCCATTATTTTTGTCCAACATTGGGATCGGGTGTTCCCTAAATGAAATGCCTATCCATCGCGCTAAGAAAAAAGCGTATCCATCTTTAACATTGTGCTTCTCCCAGTGAACTACACACAAGGCAGCCTATCAGCAGGAAAACAAAAAGCCAAAATCCTGAGTACTTACAGACACAAATCCGTGCTTTTTTGGAGGGGAAGCAGTTCTCTGGAGAGGCTTGATGCGCTTTGTTCGCCTATTCTGGCAGACACGATCCATACGCAGAGGGCATGGTAGGATACCCAAGCTCGTCGCATGAAAATCAAACCACAGACAAAACAAAACAAACCCAAAGAGAAGAGGAAGCGCTGACCTCGCTGCTGTGGATATTAATTGGAGGTGAGAGCGAAAGATGGCTCTGTTGTGCTGAATGGTGAAGTGCGTTTCAGCAGGTGAGACAACCCTCTGCGTAAAAGCTGCCATTCGGTCATCCCCTCGCATCCCTCCCTTCTTCCCTCCCTCCCTTCCCTCCTCCTTCTCCTCTGTAGGGCAGTTGTTTTGCTCGGATGTCTTAAAGAAGCCGCAGCTTTCTTTATTTTCTGAAGCTTTTCTGGTGTTAAACGGGAGGTTGTGTGCCTTTTAGCGCTGCTGAAGCTCCGGGTCAAGCTGGTTTCAAACTGGTTCGCGTATAGACATACGGAATACAATCAAAAGAAAAAATAGTTATGTCTAATATTTAATATATTATTTTCAGTTTAATACATGTATATGTCAGAAACATATATAAATATATAAGAATCAAAGAAATTGTTTATGTTATTAATTTATTAGTTGTTGTATGTCCTTTGTGAGTTTGGAAATGGGAATTCGTATTATTTATTATTTATTTTTGGGTTCCTTTTCCGAAATGTTTTCCTGCAAGGTTTGCTATTTTTGGGACATTAAATGTTTTTAAAAAAATAAAATAATAATAATAATGGTAGCTATAGCGCTTTTCCTGGTGCCCACATAGAGAACAACTAAACGAAAAATAATACAAGTGCTAGTTTTGTATCTTCATTGTGATGCATTGGGTCATAGCCATTACATTTAGGCCCCTGGACACATTTTCTATAATAAGATTTAGTTTGGTGACTTTCCACCTGAGAAGGCTCCTGCATTTTGGACTTGATTTGTTACAGAACTTGAAATCCGTTTAGAAAGCACCCATTGAACACGGGTGTATTTATGTGTGTTCTCACTGTCTGTGCAATTAAACCAGCCACATATTCACCTATCAAGAGTTTCCCAGCACACCAGTTTCCAGAGCACCAATATCCTGATCAATGCTCACTGAGCGAGTATAAAACAAAATGGCAAGCTGCACATCATGCTGCAGAATGGGCCTGAATGGTTCCCCTTCATTTTTAATGGCAGGTTACATAAGTACACTGTGTCCTACAAGATAGTGGAGCAGATTTATGTGTGTGTGTGTGTGTGTGTGTGTGTGTGTGTGTGTGTGTGTGTGTGTGTGTGTGTGTGTGTGTGTGTGTGTGTGTGTGTGTGAGAGAGAGAGAGAGAGAGAGAGAGAGAGAGAGAGAGAGAGAGAGAGCTGCTGAAGCAATAATCTGTTGCACACAATGAAGCCATAAATCCAGTGATATTGACGGGAAGTGTGCACTGCAGGCCCGAGTTAAAGGCACTATAAGGTACATTATCACAAAGTAATGAAATGTAAAGCAACCATTAGCATATGTATCGAAAAAACATATAGACTCATGAGCAAAATGAAGATAGATAGATGGAGAGATAGATAGATAGATAGATAGATAGATAGATAGATAGATAGATAGATAATTAATTAATTAAACAAATAAATAGCAGCTCCAGTGACATCATGAAGGTGTTGCTGATTTGCACAAATTATTTAACCTCTCCTCGCCCGGAGCGACGACTCGGATCGCCGGGGTCTCAATTCAATAAGAATGAAAAATGTCTCACAATAATAGCGCGACACGGGGAAAAACGAATTTAATATATCACCGTTTTATTACGCACTTATTTCACTTTCCCTGCGAATAAAGATATCTCTCAACTGCACAAGGTGGCTAGAGGGAAGCATAAAAATCAATTGTGTGAATTCGAGGCCATATCAATAACGTGCGGGGACGAGAGGAGCTGCTATTAGGCCTGTTTATATTTGCGCGTTACAATAAAATGAAAAGGGAAGAGAGGATGCACCGAGCCGCAGATCAGCTTACTGACAAGGTAATTGGCCGTTTATGCAAAACCAGAGAGATCTATGGGCCGGAAGGAGAGGAATAATGTTGGAAAGCATCTCTGAGACAACACATCTCTGCCTGGGATCACTGTGCGCCACCTTCAGTGAGACAAACCAACACAAGGGTTCCCAAACTTAACCATCAAAACAATACAATATCTTTGTAAGTGTGGATCAATCAGCAGGCAGCCACGTTTGCTAGTAAAAGTAACGCAACATTTAGCTACGATTCAGTGGTGAATGACCTAAATAAAAGGTTAGATCACGTAGAGGAATGGCTGTTATTGTGGCACAGTATTGGCCTTGATTCTGTGACACTGTATATTTGAGTTAATTGTAAAATGCACTTTTTTCTTATCATGTTTGGCTGTTTGTGCAGGTTGATGCCATGTGCATTCAACTGTTTGGATCTCGGTCTCCATTGCATTTGAGCCGTAGTAGCGGCTAAGTGTTTGCACTATGGCCTACATATCAGGGTTGGATATCGAAGCATGTTTTGAACAGAAACTATTGGCGCATTTGTAGGAGAATGAAACAAGCAAGTGTTGCGTAAAACACAACTTTTAGATGTTTGTTTGTGTGCACCCAATTCTTCATTCTGGATGTCAGATGATCGGCTATGACACACCACATGTCATAATTATTATATGATCATGGCTTGTTTCGCGCTCAGTGCACTCGTTCCTTGGCTAAGAATAGGAAAATGCAACATAAGGGTGTTAAATAAATGGAGTTGTGATTGCTAGAGATATGTTTTCCAGAACTAAACACTTACCTGTGCTCTCCTGTGTACAATCCCATATTCCCCTGTCAAAACAGTCCCTGGGGAAACAAACACCTGTGTATGGTTCCGGGAAGGTTTCACCAAGATGAATGGAACAGGGGGGTGGATTAAAGTTGGAAATATTTCTGTAGGTTTTTTCATGTTTTATTTTTCATGTATTAGTTATATATAGTTTAATAATGCGTGCTGATTATTTTGAGGTCATGCTATTATTGTTTGACTTGTATACTATACTGTAAAAACAGGTGTGACTTTAGCATCCCTGTAGTTGGTAGCACCTAAGGGTGGTGGCTATAAACGCTGCTCTTTTTGCCATTAGGGGAACTTTGTGCATTGGCAGCACTCACGTATCATTGTGAGTAAATGTCCAAATGTGGGGTTATATTTTCTCCCTCCTTACTTGTGGATCCCACAAGTATTTATTGTACATGTTCTATTTATTTTACCATTGTAGGTGTTACTTGAGTATCCTTTTCATTACAAGACCTACAATTGTTTATAGCTGCCTTTATCAATGAAAGGTTATTAAGCATGGTGAGATGTTTCTTATCAACTTAAGCAAGAAAGCACATTTAACATACATTCTGAGCAATATTTAGTCTATCACAACAACTATATGATCTGCACCTTTTCTGTTGGGTGCCCTCTTTCCATACAACTACTTGAAAAGCTATTGGGTTAATACTAATGATTTGAAACTGTTACAGCAGTACAAGTTATATATCTGCCCTGTGCGAACTTACTGTAATATCAGAGACCTATAGGACATACTTTAATTATTACAATTGGACAAAATATGGCACTTTTGTAGTGCGGTTTGTAGACCAAGAGAAAAAAGACAGAAATTAACAATATTAAGCTTATCTACTGATACTTAATATTGGAAACCTTTATTGGACTAATCTTCAAATTTTCAACAGAAAGTGTAACTACCATGTCACTAAACAGGACATTTTACTGAGAGACTATTCCTAAAGCTAAAACCTTTCCATTACGTCACCACACATTACGGCCTGTTCATGAGGCAGCTCTCTGCATGTGTGTGGATGAGGCTCTTTGCCAACATGTTCAACACAAGGCTAAAACTGTAAACCTTTAATCATCAGGAGCAATATCACACTTCTCTTCATTGAGCCTGACATCCAAAGCTAGGTGTCTTGTTTCATTATTCTCTACAATCAAGGCCGTTCACTGTGATTAGTCTGCACAAGCTAAAGAAGCAATAAGGGAATTAAAATGATTTTTTTTTTTAAATGTCAGATATAGCTAATGTGCAGTTTGGGACTCTTCAGTCTTCTGTCATCTTGAACACTATGAAATGTCTTATTTTATGATCTGCTTTCATTTCATTCTTATATATACATACATCTGAGGAGAACAAAGTAATTACTAAATTATTTTCTGTTATAATTGAAAGTTTGCACCTTTTTTCTTCACCAGAAAAAGCCAAAAACAGCACCCGGATACACCCTATTCAGCTTAAATGTATTCAATGATATTTCACTGCACAAAACTGACCATATATTTATTCATTTGTGTGTAGGGAAGCACTGTTTCTGGATATAAAGAAGCTTTTAAATCCGCCAATTGCTTCTTCATTAGGCTTTTGCTCCATTCTTATACATCCTTCTGCTGCCATGACCCACTTTTCCCATCAGGATCATTACAAGTCTATCTAATAAGCTATAGTGGCAAAGCATGAGGGAATTTAAATTATTATTATTATAATTTAAATAAAGATCCCTGACTTATTATGTGCTGCTGTATGAAATAAGCCAATAGGAGGTCTACCTATAGCTTTCAAATGCCAACGTGACATGATGCTGTGCAGGATAATCAGCAGTTTTACTAATGCAATAAAACCCAATTGCCAATTAAGGTATACCCCCCTCACACACACACACACACACACACACACACACACACACACACACACACACACACACACCCTCTCCCTCCCTCAATATGAAAGCTGCTCGCTGATTTTGCCCAAAGGCGTTGTCTATGGTTGCCGGCTGTGCGTGATGAATCGTTATCTCCAGGCCATGCTGCTCGTCTGGGTAATAAAGTACCAGCAAAGCGGAGACAAAAGGAATTTGTCACAGTTGCCCTCCCCGATATATCACAGACCTGGAGTCGGTTTGGCTTTTTTTATTAAGGGGGACCAGGGGCCTAAACATTGAATAAACGAACAGGAAAATACGACCAAAAAAGGGGAAGTGTCTCCAGAAATATTACGCATGAAAATAAAGTGGCATAAAATAGAGATACTGGTGAAACCTGAGTAAATGGACAGTGCACGTGTCTTTAGTATTATTATTCTGAAGGCTGTTAACTGCTGTTGTTGCTTTGATTTCGTTCGACGCCGTTTTGTGTCATTAGTTTGTGTAAAGCCTGAGTTTTTCCACAGTCCATCATGGAAAACGCTTCCTTGGTCTTGGTGTTGTCTAATTGTTTCTGTAAAGAGAACTGATGAGGGCAAACACATTTGCTAGTGTGTTTCAAACAGATGCAAGCATTCAACGAATTTTAGATTGAGAAATGTTAATGTATACTTGTTTTCCGTTTTAATCTAATAATTACTTTTTAGAGATTTGGCGTGAATTCGTTCACTAGTAGCCGAGAATGAGAACAAAATAAATATGAAAGTGTCAGCAAAAATGCAAATGCATGGTTAACCTCCTTGACAAGCTGTCAGCTGGTTGTTTTTAGCAGTCGTCTTCCAAATGTTGTGTAAAAAATAAAAAAAACTGGAAAAGGCACTCTAGACAGTAGGGGCGTCCGATAATGGATGTCTAGCCGCTAAGTTGTCCGATAACGGTCGCATTAAAATTGACAGCTGAAATGATCCCAGACCTGCAGGAGGAAAAAAATGCTTCTGCAATCAAGGATGTCAGAGATTATTGTGACGAGCCTGTCATCCTCCTCCCTCACGGAGCTGCTCTCTGCTGCTGTTAGGGGGGATTTCAGAAGATACACTAAAAACAAAACAGGGTTCAATGGTCAGGGAAGAAGCCATGTCGACCATATAGTCAAGAAAAAAAAATTGAAAGCTATTTTTTCCTCAAATACTCATTCTTAATCTCTATTATTCATTTAAGTATTCTTCAACATTGTACTATAGCCTTGGCAGGGCCGTAGACTGGATTTTAATAACACTGAGGCCAAGAACTCACATTGCCCCCCCCCACACAATTTACCCAATTTATTTTTTATATTTTATTTAATTACTTTACTGCTAAATTGTTTGGTTCAGTTTGACCTTCTTTGAGGTTTATTGCCCAACTTTTATAAAGGTTTCTGTACGCTTAAGAAAATACATGATGGTGTCGAAATGTGGTCTTTTTGATAATTCTTACCCTTTTACTGCATGTACACGTGTTGAACCTTGCCCTATAGGATACTGAATTATGCATTATACCCAGATAAAATACAAGGACATGACCTCAGCGTTCTCAATGGTATAGCTTGGATGAGAAATAGCTATTTGTGGTTCTACAAACCCATGATATAAAACAATCTTTTTTAAACAATGTTTAGGTATGATAAATAAAGTGTGTGCTAATATATGAAAACTATACATTTTTGCCA
Source organism: Gobionotothen gibberifrons (assembly GCA_943591055.1). NCBI lineage: Eukaryota > Metazoa > Chordata > Actinopteri > Perciformes > Nototheniidae > Gobionotothen > Gobionotothen gibberifrons. The sequence continues at coordinate 984,453 of CALSBZ010046683.1, read as the reverse complement.
GTAAAATTCAATATATAACTCAAACTTAGAAAAATAGATATTGCAGAGCTTCTTAAACTTGACCTAGTTTACTTAGTTGCAGCACCTCTGGTTTTTAAAGGTGCATTTACTTTTATTTCCACAAAAAACATAGTATGGAATACCTTGTAAGCTTAATAGTTTATATACAACCTTATATTCTTATAATATGCACATTCTTGTTGCCCTATTATACTAAAAAAAACAAGAGCTATAGCCCAATATTATACACAAAAATCACTTAGTACATTACACTTCACATTTGCATTAAAACTGCTAACAGCACATGTTGCGATTAATCACCAGTGAGCTTCTGCATGCTGCAACCCTGCAAATATTCATTATCGAATGCTGCCTGGGAAACCTCTTTTCTTAAGAGTGTACAGACTTCTGTGATGGAGGAAGCATCATCTCTACCCTCAGGATCTTTTTATTCAGAGCTTGTGCAACACTCTACAACCCACTGAAGAGCCATTCTGCATGGAGGAACCCTTTTTATTGAGAGTGTGGAATTACATTATTCTGCATTTGGAGGGTTCAGTCCTTGACTCGTTGCCTCCCTCAGGGGAAAACCTGGCGCCTCCTGCCCGGATCAGACGACTCGAAACTGGACGGAGTGGAAGGGAGGAGAGGGGAGGAGAGGGGGAGGAAGGGAGGAGGTGGGGGGAGGTAGAACAGTGGGGGGAAAAGGGAGGAGAAATCGCTGAAATGCAGGCTTTGGACTGGGACGATGGAGGGCTGTCATGCTGCTTCACTGAGCGATACAGGCCTCAACATCTGCAAGAAAAACAGGTAATTATTTGTGCATAAATATTGATTTAATTTCTTAAAACCTGTTGTTAATAATGTAATGCTATAATTCTGACTTATTTTATGTTTTGCATAAGAAATATTGTGTTTTAACCTCTAACTTTCTCCCTTGTGAGTCTATTTAGAGAGGAAAAATCGACACAAAAAGGTAAAATAAAACCCTTCATTTCATTACTCCACGCCAGATTTCTTGACGTTTTCTTTCCCGCTTTTCCTTTTAAATGCAAACCGATTCATTTGGCTCTTCCCTGCTGTTTGCCTCGGATACACCTATCGATTAGACATCAGTTAGATTCCTAGCCAGCGCTTTATTGAGTAAGTTGGTGAACCTTAAAGTGAATTACAGGAACTGCTCTTCCCCTCCGGTGAACTATTTAGTTCAATCTAATTTACTTTTGATAAAGACCATCTATTTTATTTACTCTGATCGCCATTTTCATCGGGTTTATTGTGAGACTGTGAGGGCAGAGTTTGTGGAGCATTTCTGGAGAGGAGAGGTTTGTTAAAAGGCTGTCAATGAATTCGGTCTTTTTGTAAAGAAAATACAAAACATTATTATTTATATTATTATCACTGTTGTATTTTT
>CALSBZ010046683.1:962019-978039 GCA_943591055.1 Gobionotothen gibberifrons | reverse complement strand
CATTTTCGAGCCTGAGACCTGAAAAACAGGCTCGAAAATGACATTCCCAGAACAAATGACCATAACTTGAATGAATAATGTTTTTTCTCAAAGTAATGATAAACCTGTGAGTTGGATGTAGAAAAGTCAGAATCAATATATAATTTATTTTAATTTTAAAGTAAATTCAGATTGAACATAGTAAAAAAATGTAAATGATAGTGTCCGTCCAAAAAAACAACATTACTTATAGTGAACACCACCCTTGAATGATGGGATAGTAGAATAAAAGCTGTAAGAATCCAAACTATAACATATCCTGTATCAAGATTGATGCAAAACATGTGAAATTTGACCTTTTTAGAGAGATTTAGAAAAAACAAACACTTCTGGGGTCATTTGGGTGCATTTTCCATATTTTTAGAACCCATCGGTCGATTTTGATGATTGACATCTCTTTTTGACCGTTAGAGCCAATAGAATCGAGGGGAAGTTCCTAAATCCATCTAAACATTACCCATTGGTGAATGAGAGTGATGCATAGCCAGAATGCCCCGGAACCAGAAGCTGTCATACACTCTTGCAGCTATTTTCAGACACATTGGATTAACCTATGGATTAACCTTCAGCAGCGTTTTTATATTTTGAATGCCATTGAACACAACATTTGATCAGAACAATTCAATTCAAAACCTTTATTGTAAAATCCCATTGAGATCAATGATCTCTTTTTCAAGGGAGACCTGCAGAACAACAGCAAAAGGTAAGAATATATATGTTTTGGCTCCGTAAAGCTAATTGTTTTGTTGTTGTTTGTTGTCGTTTCGCCGCGAGTTATGATCGCTCAGTGATGATACTTATACCTCTGGAATCTGTGGAATCTCAGCTTGCTAATTGATATCTTGTTTGTGCATAAGTGATAAGTAATAAGGGTATTTTACCGTGAGTTCTGTGCTAAGTGCATTAGCATTTTTGAGCTCAGTGCTAATTCAGAGCCTTTGTTATTACCCTTGTGTTTCGTTTAGCTACAAATGGTTAAAGCTGAGTTTCTTCCCATTAAGTGGATATGACACATTCATAGTTTATTAAATGTTAAGAAGCCCTCAGATGCTGTGTATTGCAAGATGTTGCGGGAGCCCCCGGTACCGGAGGCTCTAGTATCTCTAACCTCAAACAGTTGTTTTAGTTGACTAACACTAACCAAATGTTTGCCATTACCAAAAATATCCATGCAAGCATACAGCAGCAAGTGAGAACTTTGAAACATTTGCTTTAAATAAAATCCAATATATGGCGAGACGTCCAGTATTGACGTGCTTCCAAAAAAGCCCAAATGAGTGCTTTCTGATTGGATGCACCTGCCGTCAGCCCAGCATGCACAGCTTGATGGGCTGACGACCAAACGTTAGAAAATACTTTTGTCAAGGTTAAAATGCACCATTGTTGATAGGCTACAGTTAGTAGGGTTTTATGAAAACAGCCATCTTTAGTGTCAAGTAAGATGTTTTGTTAGACCAAACATCTGACCTGCACCTTCTCAAAAAGGGGGAAGGGTGGTACGTTTTTATCAACTTTTTGTTGCGATAGAAGTTCTTTTTTGCAATAATTCAAAGTTCATTAGCAAATCCAATTGGCTTTTTGTAAAGCTATCCAGTGGGGTGCTAACTTGTGTGTTGTTCTACAAAAATATATATCCTGCAGCACACAATCCCTGGTCTATTTTTCTTTCCAAAGTATTATTGTCACTTTTTGATAATAAATTGCAACAAGGATGTTTGTTCTTCAGTTCTTCAAATGTGTTTTGCATGTGTCCATTAACATGTAACCAATAAAAACGATATCAAACAAACCAAGTATGCCTTTTTTACTTCCTGTACAAACATACAATAACACCAGAAAAGAGATTTATTTCCCCTTCGACATGTTTGCAGATTTGCATTAAGCTACGTTATAAATAAAAACAGTTTGTACTCCGCTCTTGAAACAAGAACAACGAAATGCCCCAGAAGCAAAGCCCTACACTCAACCACCATTTCCCTCAGTGTGTGTTGTTTGAACATCGCTGTAATCAGACCAGGTTAGCCGGCTCTCCGTGAGGATATCACGACATTAATTGATGTTTAGCTCGATCAGTCTCATAGGTGCTGATAGCAGGTGCAGCTGCAGAAATGATGAGGATGCCCTCCAAACCCTCCGCCCACCTCTCACACACCTCCGCCCAGAGGAGAACACAAACATGGACAAGCTTTTAACTCGAGTATGTGGTCATCACTAGGCATACAACCACAGATATAGACAAAACTCTATCATATATTTAAGAGTATGTCACTTCTCTTAAAAAATCTGTAGTTTTCTACCTTTGAATACCTCTTGGAAAGGAACAATAGAAATACTTTAAACATGAATGTTCTTATCATCTTGAACTCGTGTTTAAATGTAATTTTGCAACATTTACAGCGTATTTATCAGAGAAATGCATGTTGGGAAAAGAGTGCATTAATGTAAACTGCTGTAGGTTTTTAATGCACTGGATGCTGAGTCTCCCGCTGTACGCTGGCTGTTTTATCTTGGGGATGAGCAGCCAAGAGCAGGCCTGGCAACGCCAGCCAAGGCAGCTAATTACATTTTCCATCTCGACAAGAATGGAGGATTCCTTCCTATGTTATTAATCATAATGAGTGGAATATAATAAGCTACCATACATCATGCCGTTGACAGTCGTAGTTTGCCATTTGCAAGCCCCAGCATTCTTCTTCTTTTAATGGCCGTGAACTGAATTAATGTACACTGAGTTCGATGCCCTTAATCAATTGTGGATGAGATGTAAGGCCTTTTAGCCTCACCCTCCCAGATTTTGGATTTATTTCAAACACATTACTGTGCAAAAAGCAACTATAGCTGTTTGCATGTTGTGCATGCACCAGTTTGTGTATGTAATAACATGTTCATATAGAACTATTTTGCATGAACTAAACAACATTTTAGGAGGACAACATGTTGCCAGATACCATTTTTTTTAAGACAAAATAATCATATTGGAGCAAAATGCAAGATATTTCCATGTGGAAATGGCTCATAATGAAGATATGTGCTAAATGTTTAGTTTCCCCCTACAATATTGACTAAAGCATGATTTGATTAAGCGATGGACAAAACAGCATTAATTTAAAATGTCAAATTACAATTTAATCAAACAACACGTCCTATGTGAGAGCAGTGACTCGCAGTAAAAACCCACAGATAATTATCACCCAAGTCTACAGCTCCGTGGAGATTTTTGGCAACTTTTTGGTCGTGTTTTGGTTTTCCATTTTCTGCATGGTTCAGTCTCCAGGCTCTCGTCAACCCTGACTAAAGCAAAGCAAATGCATATAGCTGGGAAAAAAACCTTGGATGAACCATTGTAGGCGACCCACCAATGGTAAGAGTTTTGACTTTATATAATATAGAACAGGTAAGTTCATAAGCAGTGGTGTTGTCTGCTTATACAGCCAGGTGTATAGGTGTTGAAACACAATTTCACCAAATACATTTTTTTGTATTCCTTTAATCTAAAGTAGTTTGCATCATCTGACATTTAGGGGCATTAGGGTGCGTATTCACTTTATGTTAGAGTATTAGATGACAAGATAGAAACCTCCATATTGTCTTTACTGTAAATGTCTATAGCGGAAATAAGTTAATCAGTTTATCAGAAACATTGAAATTGAGAGAAATGGACGCATTAGGGAGTGTTTCCCATATCAAACTACTTCCTATCTAATCATGCATAGTTGGATGCCTTCATGCACTAATTGACTACTTTCTGCATTGATTTTAAATGTAATCAGTTAACATAAGTCACTCTTACAAATTAGTTTCTAATGAACTGCATTTGTAGGAGATTTCTGTGTTTGTGCATGTGCAGGTATTTCCCTTTTTTCTGCGGAAGTGTTTTGTCTTCGGTGGGATGTTGAAGGTGACACTGAACAGCAAACAGAAGGCCATATTTCTTCTTCTGTTGTCAACCCTGACATTTCTGAATCAACTAGGGGGAGCCGATTCTATCACTGTGTTTAATAACGGCAGGAAAAATGAAAAGATCCTGAAGGTAGCTATACCTCCTGAACGGCTATCTGGAGAGAGAAACAGCACTGCAATGTAATTTATCGTGACTGAGCTCACAGCCCCCGGGCTTCTCCTTCCAACGGGAAAAAAAAATCAGAAAAACTAACAAATAGGAAATAAAGGCATTTCTCCTCTTAATCCTCCTCACCTCAAGGGTGAAAGACACAGGTTAAAGACTTCACAGCCCAACACGAGCGAGATAAGGTCCGAGTCAGTCTGGTCAGTATTTCGATAACTTCATCAATCCTGGAAAATGCAATCAGATACAGTCCAACTCTAAGCTGCTGTTGCCCTCTGGGAGGCGGAGAGAGACATTCATTTTGGCGAGGAGGGCACACGATCTCCCTTTTGTAATTAAGAGTACCCAAATAAACTGTGTGTGTTACCCCTGAAGTGGAACAGTTAGAAACAAATAAAAGGCTAATGAAGAAATGATTGCTCTTTAACAGGAAGAGGGAAGAGAAGGAGTCTTAAAGGCAGTGAGATGCTCGTATGCAGCGCTGCAAGCTAGCTTTGCTCGTGGTGGAAATCAGTTAGAACAAATGAGGACAGTGTGCATGTGGTTGTGTGTTACTGAAATCAGATAATGAGCATCCATGTGTCTGTGGAAATGGAGCAGTAGGTAGACTAATAAAGGAGGTTCCTATTGACTGTTCCTGAAGTGTCTAGTGATTGTTGCAGATTTGACTTCGCTATGGAAAAACCCTGAAGTCTGGACAACTGAAGCCACACGGTTTGGGAAGGATGGTATTTAGGGTAAAATAAATGGATGATTGATTGAAAGTACAAAGAACACAGGCAGCGGTATTCGATGTGGAAGTTGAGCTCATAGTTGGGGTTTGTACGCACTCCACAACTCAGACCTCTTCCAAAGAGGTTTTGAGGACTACTTCAACTTCAAACAGACCATTTGTTTGTCAATAGCTTACCCTTGTGTTACCTTAACGGCCCGTCCACACAGCGGCGTGCGTTGAAGCTTGCCGGCGGGCGTGTCTGAAGCTCGACCAACAACCAATCACATGAATCTCCCGCCCCTGACACACAAGCAGCGGTTTGATTGGCTAGAGCTTGTACTGGCATATGATTCGATTGGCTGACGCTTCTGCCACGTCAAAAGTTGAACATTGCTCAACTTTTGAAGCGAGCAACGCAAGCAACGCTCCACGTCGCTTCCCACAATGCAGTTCGGTGAAAAGTGACGTCACCCCATTCAAAGTGAATGGTGAAGCGTCAACGCACGCCGCTGTGTGGACGGGCCGTAAGTGTGTAGATAACTTTGTCGTTCTTCAATTCCTCAAGTTAGAATGAGAAATCAAAAAACTGAACAAGTCTTAATGAATTGATGTAAATGGAGGACGAGGTTAACAACAACAAAACATCAGCAAAAAAAAAACTCATGCAGTCGTGTTTAACCCAAGCGTGTATTACGTCTCACTTCTGGCCAAACTAAGTAATCTTTCACAAAAATCTTGTTATTTAATAACCTTTGGATCCACCAGACTCGCACGGACGACTGCAATTGGAGATTGTTTATACAGAAGTGGTTAAAATAGTATGTTTTTTGTGAAAATCCATGTGATTGGGAATGTATGACACACGTTGTTTTTGTGATTAGTTTTATCAAAGGTAGAATATTTTTATCTAGGAAATATGCCCCCTTAAACCCCCTATTTTTGTATGTGATACTGATGTACATATTAATGATAAAATATATGCACTTCACTGTGTTCAGTAATATTTTGAAAATTGCATTTTACGTGACCGTTATGAGAAGTTTCATCGTGCTACTATTTAAAGGAACTTAATACATCTTCCAACACTCTTTATGTCTTCTCCTAAGCTGTAGCTGTGAATCACTTAAAAGCGCTAAGCGTCCGTGAGCTTCCCATAATTAAAATGTTTCTCAGTGTCTCTGTTACCCTATATTTCTTTAAGTGTGAGCACTGTTTACTTTTGCTGGCAGATAACTGACGGCAGATCAAGACGCAGAGCCACTTGCGATGAAAGGTTTTGACTGCAGAGATGAAAGTTTGTGAATTCCAAAGTACAACTACGTCTCCGGTTACAAAGCGAGGTCAATCCACTTGTGGTGACTAGATTTTTAGCGGTGAGGGCGCCATAGGTGGATGAAAACACACAGCAGACGTGTCAGCTATTCCAAGATTTCAGCTGTCTCGCCATGTCTGGACATTTAAAGATCAATTTTTGTTTTGGGGAGAGTCCTGAGAAAGAAGATGACATTTTGTTAACGTGTCATCGAAAACTTGATCGCCCGTGGAAAGCGTGGCACATACCTTTACACCACTGCAGAGGCTTGTTGTGGGTTTTGGTGTATCATCTGAAATGTGATCTTACACATCTTTCCAAATTCCTGCTACTGTAACCAAGGGGATTGTTTTGTTCCACCACATTGCAACTTCACCTCTCCTTTGACTGTCCACCCATAAAAGTGTCAAGATTGAAATATCTGGTATAAGAACGGGCGAAGCCATTGTCAAAAGCTTGTGTGTGAAACGCCTCTTTCGTCGGCAAGCAGGAGGAAAATGCATTAGTGCTTGTATAGTCCTCCGGAAACCAGATCTGGTGCTTTTATTAAGAAGGACACAAGTTAATTTATGTCACGGCTTAAAATGAGCCTGTTGCTGCTTCTTATGTTAATGATGAAGCAGGTGTTGTGGAGTCAGAAACAACAACTGGCTCCGTCTCAAGGTTGTTTCCAAAAGATTATTAGCGGTTTGTAAAAGCAAATATCAGTCAGAGTAATGATGCTTTATCGGAACAAACCCTGAGGAAAAATAAACAGAGGAACATGCAGGCACACGTTTTCAAGAGTTACTTAAGAGAGAAGGATATCATACAGAAGCGATACCCAGCAGCAGAGTCAGAGTGGGAGCGTGACACTGTTGAACTCTGCGTGGCGTGTCCGAGCACGCTCAGGGCCTCTGCTAATATCGACACATTCCCATCTGCCATTGTCTTGGCAGAGAAGAAGCCTGAAGATCACAGCTCGGGGTAGAAAACAACCAGCCAAACATCTCATTGATCGACACTCTCTCTGACTGAAGGAATGAGCACTTGAACTGAGGCTGCAGAGAGAGAGAGAGGCATCTGGATAGCATCTCTTGTCTGGATCCTCTGAACTCTCCAGCCTCTTGAAACGTTTTGTCGCCATGCTGTCCAGGCCGTGCCATTTTCATTCCTGTGCAGCCGCTCTTCTCTTCCAGCTGTCATCTGCACTCTGAGCTGCGGGGGCCGACCCGCTGACAGCTCCTGAACGTGAGGGGAGTCACAACAGCAGCGTCGGGGGAGAAGGGTATTGATAGAGCCGACACCCTGTATTTAGCTGTCATTACGCTGCTCTGCTGATGGAGGGCTCAATTCCTCCACGATTAAAACCAACATATGTGGAAAATCTTTCTTTAAAGGTGAGGTGTCATGCTATTCCGGTTATTACCCGTCCCCTTGTGTGTTATGAAGGTTTGTCTGCATGTAAACGGTGTGCAGAGTCAAAACCCTCAAAGTACACCCTGTAGTGAGTACAACTCTAAAACAGCAAATCCCTCCCCTCAACGGCTTGTTGGAGATACGTCATGTCCATTTTTTACTTCCTGGGTGCTCCTACGACACAGCACCCAGTAGCCACGCCCAGAGCTACGCACAAATCTACGCCCAGAAGTACACCCTAAGCTGCGCACAGAGCTACGCCCAAAGTTACGCCCAAACCTATGGCCGCACCCAGAGCGACTCTGGCCGCACCCTCTGCCAGCCTATATACTGTTGGAATCTCAGGTTCAGTTCAAAACTGTATCCAGTCATGCCAACGAGGGTCTGTTTCCTGTCTTGTGAGGGGAAATGTTCAATGCATGCCTTACCGAGGGCAGGACGAAGTCAGTGGTTGACATTCCTTTTTAACACTGTTCCTTCAGATGTTGGAGCCGGTATTTTACTGTGTGTGCGGCATTTCACGGCTTCACAAAACATGGAGGATTCATACCGGATATATACAGCGTAGGACACTGAAGGACGATGCTGTTCCTACTTTGTTTGGACCGGCGGGAGATTCGGGTACCCAACCTGTAAGTATTCATTGTTGTTTGTGTATTCATGATGTTTAAAACAAGCAAGCTATATCTACCACAACTGTGAAAATGGGTAAACGTTTTTTGGGGTGCTGAGCCATTGACACAGTGCTAACTGGGCTAACTCAGTTGCTAACGTTTACATATATAAACTACAATGTCAGCAGATGGCTTTACATGTTTGTCATGGCAGGATAATGTCTGCATTCACACACGGAATACTCATACAGTATACTCCGGGTGATTTCCCTTACGGCCAGTACATTATATGTAGTTTTCCTCCGAGCTGCAACGCAGCTCTGTGCATGCTAACGAGGCTAGCTATACAGCTATGCTCGGCGAAAACATTGTTTTCATGCCAGCTACAACGAATGACCGAACGTAGCAGACTACTGTATAAGATTGCAATTGTAAACACGTTATTGCTAGCCTAATATGAACCACTAGCTTTTGTTCATAGTGGTTTTATTACACTACATTAGTTGCCTTTTCTCAGAGCTAAACCAGAAAGCTAGGTTAGCATATTAGCTGGCAAGCTAACGGTGTTGAGATACACACTGCTACCACAAGTCCACAACTACTACTAACAAATCTAAAACAACTGCGTTTCTATTATATAATATTTTGTGATTTGCATTTGATTTCATCCAGCCAGATCAGGAATCTCCTGGCGTATCTGGCGGACAATACATGATCCACCCGGGGTGACCACTCTGATGCCTCAGCCGGCTGTAGCTTGCAAGACGGCGGGGAGCAATGGATGATATACCGTGTATATATGTATATTTATGTTCATTTTGTACATTTCTAAAATAAAGTTTGATAGAAAATACTTGGTAGCCTTTCTTCCCTGAAGTATTTGCTCCTATAACATATCATTCATATATAGCAAACCATGATTTGATTTTTCATCAAACAAAGTAGTAGTTTATTATGGGTAAAAATAACGTACTCTTCTTCCGTTCTACGCCTCAAATGTCTATACTCGAATCTGTACATGTTATGGAGGTCCTGCGGGGTGTGTAAGGTGTATATATTGGCATATGATGGTGTGTGCTACCGTTGGTGTTTTCAGCTAGCTAGCAGCTAACTGAAGCCACTTTTCGGAGCGGAGCCTCTCTGGTGGTTGACTAATCAGAACAGAGGGGCCGAGCTGACCAATCGGAGCACACTGGGCTCACAGGGAGGGGGGGGAGCAGCTGCAGCGAGCCGTTTAGTGGAGAAAGTGAATACACACACTTTACAGAGATGCTGTCTGCGAAACCAATGTGAGTTTGGAAAATTGCACAGTATTTTTCTATTTTAGTATACCTCAACAATGGAATTATGATCAGTGGAAATGGCCATGACACCTCACCTTTAAGTTGCAGAAGTTCATAATGAAACCCTATTATGCTAATTTCAGTTTCATATTTGTATTTAGTGTCTCTACTGTGACATGTCTCCATGCTTTAATGTTCTAAAAGCTCTTTATTTTTCTCATACTGCCTGTTCTGCAGCACCTCTTTTCACCCTCTGTCTGAAACCAGAGCCCAGTCTGCTCTGATTGGTTAGCTGGTCGGCTCTGTTGTGATTGGTCAACCGCTTAGAGATGTCCCGCCCCTTAGCCTATCACGTATAATGTGTTGGAGCACGAGCCAATAGAAGCGGAGTGTCACATAGTGATGTCACTTTGTTCAGGAAGTAAACAAAGGAGTCCAATGGAGGCATCTCAGGCAGGGGGGGAGTGTGTGGGAGAGAAACTCGCTGTGGAAGAAACTTCGGGATTGTAGCCTTTGCAGACCATTGACATGCACAATGCTTGTCTCTGTTTAAGCCACTTTAATTTCAGTATCATGAATAAGAAGTGTAAAATAAATATAATATAATATAAACGTTACATCACACATTGAATTTCAGTTACGTTATGTTACAGCTTGAGGTATTTAGCAAGAATATGTTTCGCATTTAAAACATTAAAAAAAGCTTTTAATAAATGGTTCAAACGGTACTGCACTGATTTTAATGAACCACGCAATGTGTTTCAGTTGCTGAGCGGGCGGTTATAAATTGTAGGGAGGTGTGATCCCTGGCTACCCTTATATATTATAATTGTAATATTAAATTCTTCCTAATGTGTGTAAGGAGGGCAATGCACTTTGCCACGGATAAAAGTGCCTTAAATAATATTTTCAATTTGTTTTCCTTTTCTTAGTTTATTACTGCAATCGACTCAGGATGTGTTTTTTTTTTTAAATCTGTTTTTAACATACATCAGATTTGCAGGCCAGGTCTTGTGGGCACTATCAGCACTCAGGCACTGCTGGAGACAGTTTGTATTTCACTCTTAAATTTCAATTTGTATCTTGCTGTTTCCTCCAGTGCCCATACTTGATGCTATAATTACATTTGGGCAACGGGGTCTACACTATTTCAATTAGTAAGAATGGGGCCCGTTTCTCTGTAGCAGCCCCACTTTGTAGATCAGGCTGACATAAATGCAGCAATGTCATGTGATCACATGATAAGGCCAACCAAGCAGGACACCCACCTGGGTGTAGTTTTACAGACAAATATTGCCTAGTTAAAGTACTAGAGCAGCGGAATTTACCTTTGGTGCAAAACTTTAGTAATGAAGAAAGTGCATTACATGGCAGTCTTATTCCAAATGTTCCATGTAGGAATAATTAGAAATAGAATAAGCACAATGTTAATGTCTGTCTCTCTGCAGGTGACAGTAAATTATCTTTGCCATGGTTCCTCAGTGAAAACACAACATATAAAAGAATAACAATTAGACACAAAACAACTACATAAAACATCTATTTAAGCTCTCTCAGAATCATCACACAGCATGTGAAGCTGCAGGGGTCAAACATTAAACTCAGAAGCTCATATGAGAATATTCCACACGTCGGGAAACAGGACAGCATTTGCAGTCATTAACGTTCGTCTGGATCAACAGGGAAATAAGTCTGACCGGTTGCAGATTTGTTTCTTTCACAGAGGCTGGAAACAGATCTTGAGCAGGAAGTCTCCTTCACAGCGTGTGAGAACGCCCTCAGCCACCATCACCGCAGACATGATATATGGGCTTCAGAGCATTGATGTCGGCCCATAATAATCCCGAGACAAAGCTGAGAGTGTTTGGAGAAACACAAATACCACCACCACCATGCTTTACTTTCATCCGCCTATCTGTGATCTCTGCGCTGCAGTACCCTGAGCTCGCGGAGGGTGAGGGGAGATCAGGTTAATGGCCGTTAACAGTGAAGATAGTGATGCTGATGGAGCCTCTGATCTTCTGTGATAAGGACGCGGCTCCAGCTTATCTCCACGGTGACAGTGTAACAGCTGTGAAAAGAAATCAGAACCTTTGTGTTTCACTGCTTCACAGAATTATTGGAGGATTTTGAAACAAACAATGACAATGACTTTGATGATATTTAGGGCAGAAAAGTAAACGTTTTGTTTTGCCATGGACATGACTGGCTGATGGACTTCCTGTTTCTTAAATATTATTCTGTTTCATTCTTCTTTTCTGTCTAAATGCCAACAAAGTCTGTTCAAACTATCTATACAAAATGGCCAGAACATAAGTTAGTGTTAATTTACTTTTATACAAAAAATATACAGTACTTTGACATAATGCCATTTAAATCTTATTTCTTTTGCAGCATCTGTGGCTAATATAATTGTTTACAGCTGTGTCTCTCACTACCCGGAGATCGCCTCATTTGATCTTTCCCCGATGTTACTACAGACAGTCTGTGTGAGTGCAAATGCAAGGACTTCCATGGGTTACACTGGGTTACATCATTTGATTACTTAACAGACATGTATTTGAATGGAAATCTTCAGAAATAATTACTAAAATGATGTTGTTTTAATAATTTATGATGGATCTTACCAGGACATTATTATTCAGCTTGCTAAATTGCAGACGGAAGTTATACAAGAAGATACAACATTTCCACATCTGGTTATTGTTATTGTTTTACCGGTATGAAGTGGACTATATAATCATTTAAGTTAATCCAATTTAATATTTTCTAGATGACATGCAGTGGTCAGGGATAAACACCCCAATAAAATACAATTCATAATATGATAACAGAAACATTTAACAAATGCTTCAATATTGATTTTGTTAAATAACTACTGCACAAAATAATTAATTATTGTTTGATTATTTTATGATATTATATATTAGAAAACGGCCTCTTTATTTATGAATATATAAAATATAGGCACACACTAACATGAAGTAAATTTAGCCTTATATTTTAATACAATAAAGTATTTAAAATCATAATCTTTAAGGGTTAGGGTTGGTTTACGAGCCAACACATGATTTATTTTCTGTGTTGAACTGCAAGTTGTTAAGGTAGATGTATACAAGTCAGTTTAGTCTGCTGTTATCATTTCCGTGACACTCTCCCCTCTCGTGTTTATAGCAGTGATTAGAGTTAATCTGAAGAATCTAGAAGAGGAAAAGCAATACTCAGAGAGGAAGCGCCCTGATGAGAGCGGAGAGTCAAGCAGCCAGCATCGTCCCTCTCTCTCATCTCAAACTGAGAGGAGATAGGGGCTGGAGGAAGGCATGTTGGCTTGCACATCTGACTTATGACTCGCCCTAATCGTGCAATCTACTCCGTGAAGGATGGTGGTTAATGGGGTGTGGACGGTAGTTTCTCACTAAGTGCCATCATTCATACGTTTCAGGCCTCAGTAGCTTCGCTTCAACTGTCAGAAATGAAATGGTAAATTGAAAAAAGATCAACAGTCGGGATAAACTTAAAGATATATTAACGGTTCAAGTGTTTGCATTCATGTATTTGAAGAACACATTGTTGTACTTTTACCACATTTGGCACACATTGTTCTTGTTTCTTTTATCTGCTAACAGAAATTGTGCTAAGGACCTGTGACACCTACAAGTTGGTTTCTTTTCATATTTGATATGCACATTGTAAATTAAACGTTTCCCACCCTTAACAGGTATGTCAAGGCAGTTTAAAGGCCCGGACACACCAAGCTGACACCAAAGAACTGACACAGACGGACCCCGACTGTTGTGTCTCCTCACGTCTCTGCGTCTTGGCCATGTGTCGCACTGGAACACACTGCAAAGACTTCAGCCGACGGCCAAGAAGCACGCACGAACTGCGCATGCATGAGTGGCAATAACTCTCCTTACCAGCAGGCGGCGGTAGTGTGTATTCGTCATTCAAAAGAGGCAACAACCGGAAGACAGACTGCGTGATACACCGAGAGAAGAAGAACAGACTGCGTGATATAAACAAACAACAAATAGCGTGTGCGTTCCATTTTCACTCTACAGCGAGAAGCTCATGGGGCTTTCCCGAACCTGTGTGAGAGCTGGAGTTAAATGAAATCTCAGATTTGCCTTCTTAATAGTTTGTTTGGGTCCCTCACTTCCGTTTCGCTTCTCATGCACTGATTCGCTAGCTGAACAGCCAATCAGAGTGATTTCTTTTGCCGACAGCCTTTGGCCGACTGCCCACCGATTCGACATGTTGAATCTGTGGGTTTTCGGCCAAAAAGGTGTTGGCATGGCTGAAAAGACACCACGGTGCGGGACACACCAATCTGAGTAGGGCGTGTCGACGCTCATCGTCGGCCAAAATCGGCTTGGTGTGTCCGGGAATTTAGACGTAAGCTGAGTGGACAATGACTGACAAATAAAAATCAATATTTCCGTTGGGCGTCAATTGGTCAAAAGTTTAAATGGCTTCTCGCTGATGATGTAAGTGAGTGACGCTAACAGTGATAATGCATAGTCAGAAAACAGCCATGAATAAATAAACACTATGAGCAAACAAACTCAACTTTGGTCATCCCTTTCCTTTATATTATATTTTCTATATTTTAGCTCATTCTCTAAAATCATATAGCTTCAATTATAAAGTTTGTTGTTTGTGTTTAGTTGAATTCATTGATGGTTTCGTCATTCCTCTGTGCCAATACAAAATGCATTTAAGTGACACCTAAATCCATAAGGAACTGCAGACATTCATCAAGGGAGAAATGAAAGATATAATAATAATAATAGCTTTATTTGTATAGCACCTTTCATACAGGGGATTGCAGTTCAAAGTGCTTTACATCAGTAAGAAATAAGACATAAAATCAGTGTAAAACAAGCAGCAAGAGCAAAGCATGAAGTGGGATAAAATAATTAAACATAAAAACATGGGGAATAAAACATAGAGAAATAGTGCAATGTCAATCACAGAGAAATAGTGCAGTATAATAGTGTAAAGTCAGTCAAATGCTTTGGTAAAGAGCCTTTTAAAAATGTCTAACGATATGAAACCAATTCAAAGTAGTTGAAAGAAGCGTTCATTATTACCCTAAATAGAGTAGACCTGTGCTTTGCAAAACAATCACACAGGGCGAAATACAAAAAAAAGCCATATACTGTTGCCTGTTCAAAAAAAGACACGCTTGTCACGAGCAAAACAGCTATTCATTTAACATGTGTTTGCTCTGCAGTTACAGTAAAGCTTACACTCAAACCTGTATTATACTTGATTATCTCCAATACAACCGAATCCTCAGAACACGATAAGTAAAAGCAGACCCCCTCCTCAGTTAGCTCCCACCTCTCAGCACCCCACCTCCACTAATTGAAACAACAACCAACTAACTTTTTTTGTCAATGTCAGCAACGAGAGCGCCAAACCAATTGCTTCCAATCAGTTTAATTCGTGTTGGGCTGTGGTGGCGGACTCACGCTGATAGTGGCCTATTGTTCAAAATGAACTCTGAAGCTCTGCCCTTCCTCCTTGTCTACTCCTCCTTAAACTGAAGAGCTCTGATTCTGAAGGGATGCACTGCAAGAAATGCACGTCTCAACAAATCCTGCCAATATTCACCTTTTATCTTATAATATTGTTATTGTTTGAATACGTGTAATCAGAACATATGTTGGACAGTGTTGTGTAATTGCCAAAAAAACTGTGTATTTTTCTTATTTATGTTTAATGATATCTTGATGCACAAGTTGATTTCAAAATATGTGAAATATTACATTATTCACCACAGCAAAAATATAAGAAACTCATTTAATGATTTTGAAGGTGTGTGATTAAATTAAACGGCTAAATTGTGAGAAAATGGAAAATGTGTAGGTTTTAACGATTACACATTTCTTTTGGACTGGATCCATTTAATTTTCTTCAGGTATTTCTTCCCACAAAGGATGGGTTACATATTCGAAAGATTTTTTGCAGTGTGTTCGGTGCCGCAGTTGCTGCCTAAGCAGGCGGATCCTCTAATGAACCAGCGGGTATCAGCAGATGTGGGTCTATAACTTAATTTCCCCCCTCAGCTATAGAGCAGATCCTATGGCGTGTAAGTGGTCTTGATGGATGAGCACTACAGCTCATCATACCCCCACCATCAGCACCAGCCCCCTGCCTCCAGCACCCTTACTGCCCCCACAATATCCACCTTACTGCACATGTTAAATGTTGTCCTACACAATCTTTGCAAGGCCTTAATTCGGGATTGAAGAATGAAATATCACAAGCACACATTTTAAAGGGGGCCAACTCAACTGGTTAGTGATTGATAGATCATCACTGTCAACAGATTCATGAGAGGTAAACAAACACATTCTCAAGATTCAAGATATGAAGGTTGCATTGTCAAATGGAAAAAAGTTACAGTGTATGTATTGGCAATAGAGTGGCGAAGCCCCTCCCCTTCCAGGGGAGCTCCATGGGACCTTATTTCGAAAAAAGAATGTATTGTAGTCAATGTAGAGAGAAAGATTATCTTTCGATCCCGTTTGAATTGTGCCACGAATTACACATATGATGTTTGTCAATTTAAAAGATAATTTTGC
>CALSBZ010046683.1:951407-961619 GCA_943591055.1 Gobionotothen gibberifrons | reverse complement strand
CCCCCCAGACCCCCCCAATAAAGCAAAAATGCACGTTTCAGAGTGGCCTTTTAGTGTGGCCAGCCTAAGGCACACCTGTGCAATAATCATGCTGTCTAATCAGCATCTTGATATGGCACACCTGTGAGGTGGGATGGATTATAATTATTATTATTAAGTGCTCACTATCACAGATTTTTTCAGATTTGTGAACAATATTTGAGAGAAATGGTTATTTTGTGTATATAGAAAATGTTTTAGATCTTTGAGTTCATCTCATGAAAAATGGGAGCAAAAACAAAAGTGTTGCGTTTATATTTGTGTTCAGTGTACCAGGAGAAGATGTCGGAGCATTTAGAAGCCAAACATTTTCGTCTTGAGTTTTCGAAAACAGAATAAGACCTAAAAGTGAGAGACTTTTGGACTTGCATTCATCAGATGGACACCAAACCAACTTGCTCCATGCTCTGCTGAATGTGTTCAAAGGGTTTGCTTACACATCACCATACACACTTCAAAAGATGATAATATGTCAAGACATGTGATGTGTTTCCGGCCTGTTGCACTGCTCCAATTGGGCGGGGGAATCAGTTGATGTAGGCATAACCTTTTTAAAGGCTAATGATTAATGGCTTGAAAGGAATAATGTAATCTTTATCTCCTTGAAGTGCAATTTCCCTGAAAGGTGTTGAGGTGAGGCGTTGGCGAAAAGGAATGGATTTGGAATGATTTGTAATGTCCTAATTGGCTGCTATTCATGTGTATAAGACTTGATGCATTTTGTCATACTGATATTTAAGTTAAATCCTTTTAACAGATAAAGTTTTCCAATGTTAAATGTAGCATGACGGCTTGCAACGCAGCCTGAGAGGTAGCCGAAACACACACAACTGCAAACCCACATACACACACAAACCCAAACACACACACACACACACACACACACACACACACACACACACACACAATGTCTCCTCTACATATCCCCTGTCCTCTGAAGGGCAGGGGGCTGTGGTTGGAGGGCCGCAGGGACCATGTGGCCAGGCGTCCATCTGGGGTAACCTGAGTAAACGCAGGGTAAGCCCACTGTGCGTCGTCGGTGCACTCTGTTGACTGTTTCAACAGACATGTTTTCCCAAAGCAAGAAAAAAGTACACTAAGAGGGGTGCCTTAAGTCACGGCTCAGTTCACTGAGCTATCTCGCTCCAGGAATCTGATCTCAGTCACTTAAAGACTGCGGCTTCCCTCAGCTGCACCGCCTAAACCTGCTCCACTGCTATTGATCTTAACTTGAAATGGTCAATTAAGAAAGAAAATGTGTTGAAGTTTAGTCATTTGCACAAATGAGTCTCTTATAACAGCAATATCTTCAGCTCGCTACACGCTTCTATAATATGAGAATGTAGTTTTGTTTTTATTTTCTCCTCCCTTTAATTCACCTGCGGTTGCAGTCGCAATCAAAAATGCTAATTACCCAAGTGGCTTAATCAACATTAGAATAATTACGCCATTAGAATACAAGCAAGCTGTGATGAATATGGCTTGGTAAACTCGTGTAAAACATGTGCTGCTTATTTGATTAACATCACGATGCAAAGATGGCTCCCCAACCAACAAAACAGGTGATTGATTGAGACTGGAAACAACATACTGAAGAAGGAGAGCCGAGGCTGGATTTCTTTAGTGAGAGGCAACAAAGAACATATCGATAGTTTGCTACTCGCTCTATCTTCGTGGTAATCTCCTCTGTGCTCTTAATGGTTTTTTTAACCGTCTCGATTATGTGTCTTTTACCATACACAAATTATAAAAAGACAAACTAGAGGAAGGCAGAGTTAGTAATGTTCTGCCCTCATTGCTGTCATCTCTAAAAGTATTACTGGTTATTTGAGTTAGTAGTTATAATTCTTACTTACAAATATTAGCAGGAAGGATGTAAACAACACTACTCAGCTAGCTCTCTAGCATGGTGGCTAATAGTGAAAGGCAGGATTTCTTTATGTCTAGTTTTAATAATTTCTTTCTCTTTTTTTGTCATGTTTTGTCCCTAGGGCTCCAAACGACAGCCATAACGGCCCGTCTACACAGCGGCGTGCGTTGAAGCTTGCCGGCGGGCGTGTCTGAAACTCGACCGACAACATGAACGCCCACCTCTGACACACAAGCAGCGGTTTGATTGGCTAGAGCTTGTACTGGCATATGATTCGATTGGCTGACGCTTCTGCCGAGGCGTCAAAAGTTGAACATTGCTCAACTTTTGCAGCGAGCCACGCCAGCAACGCTCCGCGTCGCTTCCCACAATGCATTCAAAGTGAATGGTGAAGCGTCAACGCACGCCGCTGTGTAGACGGGCCGTACGTCTGCCATGGAAAAATTCAAAGGTGATTTAAGTGTTAGCGCCTTACAACAATTTGTTTTATTGTTTATGACCCATACTTAAAAGTTGACTAATTTAGGCTGTAGATTGTAAAATCATTTTTTTTCATATATGCAATCAGAATTTTTTGATTTCAAGTTGAAATGCATCTTGGGATTTGTAGTTAACTCTCCCCTTGAAGTCCTTCTTAGCAAATAAAGAGATATTTTCTAATAGAGTTGGTCATCTTTTAGACTGCTGACTCTACCAAAAAAGTGTAATCCTGATCCAATCCGTTTAAGTCCCTCAACTAAAAGCAGGATTATAAAAGCCATTAATTCATTTAAAACTCAAAATTAGAAAATGTCATGAAACATTGTTTGAATGCGTCATGTTACGTGTATTCTTCTCAGTCAATCACAACCTGAAAATGACCTCCAATTTACAAAATTAATGAGAAGCCTGCTTCTTTGTTGTTTGCATAAGAAGCTAAAGGAATTGATTTGCAGTTGAAAAAAGGACTGGGCTAAGCCACTCAGATTATCATCAATATTTAAGTGAGCGGTGAATAAGTGGTATTTAAGGACTGTTTTGGTGACGTTTTGACCTTAAGTGTCTCATTTTGGAGACAAGGAGGGGAGCATTTCAGGGGAAGCCGGGTCAATATTGAGACACACACAAGTCAATTAATGCCGTAAAGTGTATTTTCTCCTCTTTCTCAGTTCCTCCTGAGTGACAGACTGATCCCTAAACACCATCTGCTCAAAAGTCTCCCTAAACTTGACCTCGTCGCCCTGAGGGGTCGGCTGACCTCTGTGGCCAAATCCTGCTTACGGACCGTCCAGAAAAAACAGAAATATGGACGTGCGTCAACTCAGCTTGATGTGGCGATCCGATGATTTATCACGTCTGAGCCTGGAGAATCATAACCTGCATTCAGAACAAAAGCAGCAGGCATACATGGGGTGAAGGGGGGGGACATTAACAGCCCATAGATCTAGCAGAGAGGTCAACAAGTGTTCTGTCTTTGCTGCTATATAGGATGACGGACATGAAGGCTAGACAGCCCGGTACCCAGAATGCATTCCTCACAGGCGCTGACTCGCGGTAGATTATGCAGGATCTGTTTTTCATCTTTTCTCACAGTTTGAGACAATGTCTGAGACGCCCACAGGCTGCAGACCAGCTTTTAATTATAGGGAAATGTTTTATTTTTCTTTATTCAAAACAGGAAAATAATGTATTGCTTCTTCCAAATTGTTTTAGAAAAGCCGAAGATGACACGATACTCATTAAATGTACAGATATTTGCATTTCTTCTCCTCCGGGGGACATGCAGGGCGGCGGGTTGTATATAAACATTAATAAACAGTTCTTTTTATTACTTCTGTTGATGAAAAATGAGCGTAACGATGCATTTCACACAAAATATTTGTTTACTGAGATTGCCCTCAGGAAGTTTGGACAGAGTTTGAATCTTCTAAAAAGTATCTTGAGCAAAAAGACACATTTGATTCAACACATACCATTTAATATCTTCTTAAAGACTGAAGTGTTTGACAATGTGTGGGCTATTTTCTGTTATAGTATTCTTGCACCTTTGTGGAGGTTATGATTACCAAGATTTTAGCAAATAGAGAAGAACCAGAAAACTGGTTTCCAAACTCATAACAATCAAAACATATTTTTTAAATACCTCTGCAGTAAAAAGGCAATATAATGTAACAAAAAAGGCATTAGGTTATCATTAGGAAAGCACAAAGTATTGCAAGAATAGTACCAACATCTGCTCTGATGCAGGTAACCTCGTGGAAAGGTGTTCTTTAATATTCATTCAAGCTTAAGTTAATCGGAAAAGATAAGAACGCAAAGGAGTCTCACAATGGCCCTAACTCCAGAGATTCTGCTGACAATATTTACTTTGTGCAATCATTCAAGGAAGGCAATTACCCACCTCTCTTAAAGAAAGGGCATCATCACACCCTGATTGGCCAAGAGGGGGAAATGGACGAAGCTGTTTTCAATTCCCAATCAGGAGCCAGTCCCCACACCCTGAACAACAGGTGATCCGAATCACCTCCAACGAACTCAGGGGAATTTGACAGTCAGCTAAAAATGAAATTGGAAAAGGGAGATGACAACTAGTACTGAAGAAAGAGTGACTTCCACACTTTGGAATAACTTTGTCTTAAGTTTAACAAGGCTTATACAGAAAATACCTCTTAATATCCCCGGGGACAAGGGCCCAAAAACACGTGCTCTGTGTGTATATCATTTTAATGTTATATATGTTACGGCGAACATGCCTTTAATGCCCTAAGTCATAGCCAGTGCCAGTGCCACCGTACCCAGTAAAGTCAAGAGACATCTAGACATCTAAGCTAGTGGGATTTAGGTGTTGAAAATGTGTTGTTTTGACAGCTTGTAGTTGCCTATATTCAAAAGCCTGTTAACCCAGAGGTCCAAAAAAACATTTTTCCATTCCCCATAGATGTGATTTGACCTGATAATCACCAACTCAACTCACACTTACTTGTGTGCATGTTTGATTGCAGTTAGAGATCTAGTGCAGATCCTTTGCAGATGAGTTGGGTATCTATCTGGACGGACGACACTCTGCTGCACAATAGATAACATGCTGCAGCTATTGATCTCTGCTGGTATTTTAAGTTTTGGGTGAGGGGCGCTCTATCAGGTTTCCAGGCACAACTGCTCAGTCTGCCTGCTAGATGCCCCCTTCTTTAGACCCCCCCCCTTATGTTCCCAGAGCTGTTTAGAGGAGGGGGGTCCTTAGGGTAGCAGGTTAAGGCTGAAGAAAGTAAATATAGATGCACAAATCCCAAAGTTGAATCAGAAATAGCCGTGCCCTTAACAGTCTGGAGGCATCAAATGGACATATTTGTGTTCCTCAATTGCCCATTTATTGGTACATTTGACTTCAGGATCCATCTTTTTCTATGCAAAACCCATTATTTTTGTACCCCTTATACCCTCATTCTTCTATGAACAACAGATATTTTCTTACAAATGATTAGAGGTTATCATTTTTAGAGATTTTAACTTTAGTCACAGCTCAAGATTCTTTGTAAAGCTTTGTTAAAGGCAATGCTTTAGACCACCAAATGCATTTTGGCTTTCCATGAAATCCATTTCCTTGAACACAATGGGAAGAATATACGCGATGGCTAATTTGAACCCACCAGTTCAGCCATCATTATCACAGTAAGAGACAGAGACCCTGGCAGCGGTGCTGATTACAAATACTGTGATGTTATTTAAGAAATTGCTCATTTGGCAAATGGTAATGTCGTCTGCAACCTAAATCCTCATTTTCGTCGATGTGTTTCATGGGATTTGTTTTTTAATTTAAACAGATAAAAGAAACAGACAAAAAAAACGACATATAGTGGGACACATAATCATTGACACATAACCATTCAACATTACAATTGAGCCTCACATCCAACGTTGATAGACACATCCCTCAAAACAAAAACTCATGACTCACAGGGGAAATAAGCAACAGTGATTCTAATGATGGAAACAACTTTAATGTGGCAGCAACATTGCCCAGACTCCTCCCCAACAGCGCAGTTTGGCATTGTGTGCGCACGTAATGTCCATTTGGGACGGGCGAGCTAATTTAGCGTGAACAACAACGTGCGGCCCTAATGATCAACAAGCCCTGATCACAATCATGCAGACGTCCAGTCACAGCGCAGGCATTGCTGTAAAGATGGGAATCATTTGAAACTGAAACTGAGGTTGGGAAAATGACCTTTCTTTGTTCAAATTGGGCAACTTGACAGGAAAATGTGATGAATAAATGTCCTTTGTTGCTCTGGATTTGTCAAAAAAGTCACATCCCATTTATTTTCCTAACCTTTCTTCCTTTAATTTAAGTGAAAAGATTCAGACGGTTCTGGAAAGACGTAAAGGAGAATTCATCAGGTTTTAGGAAAAGACAAAAGCAGTGCTAAAATAATTAGATTGCACTTACATAGAGTGATACTTTTATGATCATTATTAATGTGCGTCTGCTGTAGATGAACTACTAAAAGTGCATTGAGATATTTCACCGCATTGAGATACTTCACCCTGTGCGTTCTTATCATGTTTTTGTTATGCATGCTATATAAACATGGACCACTCGTAGTAAGAAACACCCTCCAGCTGAGTTTAAACATCTTTGACTTTATTTGATCATTTTACAGTAATTAGCGTAAAATGCATAGTTCCCCTTGTTCAACATAATATTAAAAGTTCAAAAGATATTGGGCAAGATGTTGGCATATGTTGGAGAATTCTTCTTCCAAGATCTTGGGTTTTTTCGGTCACCATTGGTTGTTTTTGTGAACGTCCGAAGGCTGCGTCACTTGCATCCGCAAGGAAGATGGCATTATCTTCCTTTTAAATCAACTCTAAAGACTCACTTCTTCTCTCTGGCCTTCTAGTCAGAGCGGAGCACGACTCCTGACATTTCCCTGTGTGTTATTTTGTATTTGTGCTGTTGTATTTGTTGTAAAGTGTTTTTATTGTAAAGCATTTTTATTGTATGTACAGCACTTTGGCTCGACCAAAAATCGTTTTAAAATGTGCTCTATAAATAAAACCTGATTTGATTTGATTCCTTCATGTGTGTTATGCTAAAGGAGCTAACAAAGGAAGCATTGAAGCTAATTCCCTTATCATCTAGTAAATTCCAACAGCTCTTATCATGGCTGCCACCTAGGGAATACCAGATCGTTTACCCCGTAAGAAACCTTCCTGAGAGAAAATGACTCTAGAGCCGTAAACCTGGCGTTAAAGAAACACCTCGCAGCTGCGGGCGAATCAAACTCAACGGGCCCCGCTACTTACCTGAACTAAATTCCTGTCTTTCACTCTCTAAAATGCACACTTACAGGAACATACTTGTTATAAAAATATCACTCGTCACCGGCTTGATCTTCAATATCAGAATACATGTATTTATTATCCTTGCAAGAATGGAAGTAGTCATCACACACAGAGCTGCGTGGGACAAATAGTTCCCAGAGTAGAGTCCTTGATATGCTTATATACAAGAGAGGACAAATCAACAAGATGGAAGGATACCGGTTCAAAGCAGTATTCTGACATTAGTTTAGATTAGCTAAGGCCTGCGTAAGCAATAAACATTACAGTCATATGCCTATCTCTCTCTAGGGGCTGTGTCATCATGCCAGTCTTTGGAACATAGCTATCATAACATGAGCGTCATCCATGTAGTCATACATCCGGCTACATACACAGCTACGTAGGGCCTCTGTTATCATGTGCTTCTCTGATATCAGCCCACTCTCTTCAGTCTGCGTACAAATGACACGACTTTGCAAAGGCGTGCAATAGATACGCAGAAGTCCGTTTTTGCGTGCATATGATACTCCCACGTTACGTTTGTTGTGAACGTATCTTAAATGCGTTTATTTTCTACATATCTTTGTCATTTATTTAACCCTAACCCTAACCATAACCCAATAAGCTGCTGTGTCGTTTATTGCACCGCAAACATTAAAACTGTCATTGGAACGGCGATCAAGCCTGAAGCCACAGAGCTCTTTGTTTTAATGTTTGAGGTGCAATATCAGCGTATCATATGCACGCAAAAACGGACTTCTGCGTATCTATTGCACGACTTTGCAAAGTCGTGTCATTTGTACGCAGACTGTGAGACCAGGTTGCTGATATAGAAGGAACATTCAGTATTTTCCCAACAATACTCCACATACCAACACTGTTGACCAATTTAATAAATCAGTAGAACTTCTTTAAACCCCAACCCTAACCCTAACTGGATCAAAAATGTCAACCCGTTCTGTTGGTGAGAATAATCGTTGTCACATCAATTAAACCACATGAGAAGATATTGACAGACAAACGGCGACTCCTCCAAAACGAGCACTCTGCGAAGGTACTGTAACTGATCGTGTGAATGATGAACCCCCAGACTGGAGTTTGGGCTGGCGGTGGTGGTGTGTCTCCAAAAGTCTTCCCCAGGGAAACATCTTCCCCACCTCGTGCCACTGGCCTTCCCGGTAACGCTATATCCACATCAGAAAGGCTGGCCCCATTGATTTAGCACTTAGCTCCATCGTCCCATATGAACAGTTATCATTTTTGGCTGGGGGCCAGGGTCCAGGCGTCAAAGTTACCAATCAATGATCCGAACTTTGGAAATGGGGGAGGCAGAGTTTAGGATGAGGTGTGGATTACAGGAAATATGGTATCATGTGTAATGGCACATATTAGGACGTCAAATATATTTGTATTTTTGGCTTAATGTTTTATAATCGTAAAAGGGATACATTTGGTTGCACACACAATTGGCTCTTGTCGGATATGGAAAAAGCACAGCGACAGGTATATAAGATACCTTGACTACATATTGTTTAACTTGCTTTTTGATTACCTTACTCTATAGACTATTCATGGGAAACATCAATGCTAGTATCAGGGTATACTTTTACATTTTCTAGATCATAAATTGCATCAGACTTGTAGTTTTAACTTTTAGTGCCACGATTAAACTTCTCACTTTCTACAATACCTGTGCCTGGCAGCTACAGTACAATCTGGTTATAGTTAGTCAATTTGAAAAGTAAAATATTGCATTTGAGTAATGAGCATGCGGCACAATCCTTTTGATTCACCCTTCATAGCATTCACCAAGTATAGCATTCCTCAAGTTATGTTGAAAGGTCCAATGAAAATGCCTTTTCCAGTGAGTCAGATAGTGTTGCAGTCATTTTTCACATTTAACTTAAGCACCCAGTTGATTGGTGGAGTATTGACAGTTCACTCTCAAAGCACACAGTTAGAAAGCCTGTTCTTCTTCCTCATGACTCTTTTGTCATGGCAGTAGTTGAGAAACTGCTAGACAACTTTCTCCTTTCCATCAAGAGAGTTTGGGTTGCACTCCTAATTTCTGGACAGTCTGTTTAAGCACTCTCTTGGGACCTCAGGGCCGCATGGCAGAGCAGATGGGAAGTTCTGCGTAGAGATCATCTGCATGAGATCTGAGATCTGACCCCTTTCACAGGGGCCACAGTTTGTCTTCATGTTTTCATGTCTGAGTTACCGAGTCAAACTGTGTGAGCTCTGAGGTTTAACTCAAACTGAGACAGACCTGTAGTGAGATATAGCACCAGTGGGAATAAGTTGTTGGACGAAATTGGTTCAATTAATGGCATTTTGTATCAGGCAACTTGATGTTAGTGTCCAAAGATTTACGGTCATAATGGAGGATTCCGCAACACCCACATTTGGTGCCAATGCAAGGAGTCTTTTATTTTGAAAGGTGACATCAGGGTGTGAGGTGAAGGGATGGCTTATCGGATATTGGTGCAGAGTTTGAGTCCCTTTACAGATAATCTTTTATTGATTTACTTCTTTACCCACAATTTGTATCTAACCTTAAACAAGTGTTTTAGTTGCTTTACCATTCAGCAGTTCCCATGTGCAGATAGAGTAGAAATGCTTTTGAACTAAATCCGGATATATTGCCTGTTTCAAAGTTCTATCAGAAAAACCTTTCTAAGTGTTTTAGCAGCAAGTGAAAATACAATATAACTTTAAGGTGGTTCATTACAGTTACATCTGCAAAGTGTCAATAGTTGATCAATGTTATTAACAGTTGTCAAATCGATTTGCTCTTCTTATTGCCCAGGGGTGGGAAGGATAAAACTAGCAACAGCAGTTTTAGGGATTGGTCAATAATCATGCGTTTATGAATGGACAGAAGTTTCTTTTTACATATTGTCAAGTTAACTGAAGTTATTTGAGTCTCATTTGTACTTATCATTAGATAAGTACATTTCTGCATGACAAAATATGACACGTTTGCTGCTGTCAAAATT
>CALSBZ010046683.1:900325-925997 GCA_943591055.1 Gobionotothen gibberifrons | reverse complement strand
CAGGTATTTGTATTCAACATGTAAGAAGTAGAAAGTACAGGTATTTGGGTTCAACATGTAAGAAGTCAAAGTAAAAAGTTGTCAGAAAAATAAGTAGTGGAGTAAAGTACTGATACCAGAAAAATAGTACAGTAACAAAGTATTTGTACTCCACTACCTCCCACCTCTGGTGAAGGCCTTGTGAGGAGAATGGACTGTCAGAGCTCACAGCAGCAGAACATACTCTCAGGTTTTGACAGCTTGTCCCATTGACTTTTTTTTGCCAAAGCATTTGAAGCCTAAATTGAATCACCAAAAGTAAAAAGCTAACGTTGGGCTATTAACAAACGACATCATGTTCACATGGCTGTACGATGCCACATTAAGCTAAAGGAGGCTAATGATTAGTGTGATGATGCTAGACATGGGAACCGGGATCTGTAAAATGCTGACTAATTTCCGGGTTTTATGATTTGTTCCTGCACGACTCAATAGTGAGTCCAGGCATTGTTCAATTGGTTTGACAACTTCTACCGTTATTTCCTTCGACATCAACTTGAAAACCTGTCTTTAGTTATAAAAACATCTTGGGCTCTAAGGTGAGCCTGAATTAGCAGTTTAAAGTACTATCACAGCAAACATGTATTTGGTATTACCAACTGATGTGGTATGCACAACATTTGAAATGTCTTGAGGATGGCATAGTGTCATTTTTAGTTGGTTAAAAGTTCCCAAGAAGCTTGTCAATGCCCAGAAATGTCCGTCATGAACTTCAAATCACCAAATCTGAGAATCACAGCGTTTCCACATGACAATAATATGATATATTATACTGTATGTGTAATTAAAAGTGTAGATATGATATTGAACTACATGGAGCTCAGGTGTGATTACACGCCTGAATGTTTGTGAGAGGTATTAAATATCTGAAAGATATCAGATATTTTTGAGGCTACAATTATCCGGGCCTCATCACATGAGTATTCACGCTGTCCTCCAGCAATCCTTTATTCATCCACACAATTAGAAACAACACAGCCGTTGCTTTATTAACTCTTTCCCTACCTGGCCACTGTTGAGCGAGCACAAAGAGGGCTTCAGGTGTTGAGCGAGAAAGAGGGGAGGAGCGGATTTAATGAAAGCTCTGGCATCTGTATCTGATTCATCTTGTCAACGTTTGCACCAGCATCTCTGCCCCAAACCAAACCCCCAGCATGCCTTGCCAGCCACTTTAATTACTTCTCGCGTGGAATGGACCCGCAGAATTGACAGACAGGTGCAGCGATCCTGATTAATTAAAATAATAAAGACCGGGCGAGGAGGACGAGGAGGGGGAATATCAATGTGTGGACAACTTCTCTTGATGGGCAAGCAGTGAGGGGACGTCAGAGCGGGGCGGGAACATTGATTTACTTGGTGACAACAGGGTGGCCTTCGGGCCTGACAGGGCTTTATGGAAGAAAGAGTAGGGGGAGGAGACGGAGGGGAGGTCCCATTCACATCCTCAGGGCCTTAGTTTAGCTCCCATAGGGGGGACATGAAGCCCCTCGGTGCCGCAGCAGCTGCAGTGTCCCACTCCGAGGAAACGCTGGTGCCATCACACCTATCAACATGAGATGGAGTTAATAAAAGCCACCTCCCGGGATTCATCAGCTCTAATAGCCATATATTATTTCAGCAGACAAAGGAAACATCTTTTTGAATGATAGGCCCTAAGAGAGTGTATACTGTCCTATCATTTCCTCTCTACATATTGATATCACATGGATATAGTGGACTGAAGACTTACAAAATTAAGATAAAAGCATGTTTGTTAATGTATGGTTATGGACATGAAACAGAATAGTGTTTTGTCGGTTTGGGGTTTACATCAAATCAGTTGAAAAATGGTATGCATGTTATCAGTGAAGTATATTTACTCAAGTACTGCACTGAAGTATGTTGAGATACTAGTACTTTACTTGAGTATTTGAATTGTTCGCTGCTTCGTACTTCCCTACACTATACAATTCAGAGGTAAATCGCAGTGGTGTAGTGTAACTAAGTACTCTTTGTCAAGTACTTTATAAGTAAAACATTTCGGTAGTCACATACTACTTCACACTTTTACTCCACTACATTTTGTAGGTGAATATTGTAAATAATATAAAATATAATTAACATTCCAATAAGACTTATAATCACTTCGTATACAAAGTGATTAAGAATAGCTCCTTTAGCAGCTGTGATAAACACATGAATGCATCAATAATGATCAAACATATTATATACAGTATTGTTAGAAAATGGGCCAATCTGCATAATGAGCATTTTTTGTTTCTGTACTTTTTGACGTTACTTTTGTACTTTTATTACAGGACGTTTACTTGAAACAGACCGCTGTGGTATTTCTACTTTTACTTAAGATATGAGTACTTCTTCCTCCTGTGTATACTATATATAAAAGAAACATTTAAAGTAAATACTATGTAATATTTACAGCCATGTGCAAACTGTAAATGCATTATTTTAACTAAATATTTGTCTCAAGTTAAAGTAGTAAAAACACTAGAGTACAATTACAAGTCCTGCATTTATTATCCTACTTTAGTAAATGTACAAAAGTAAGGCTTGAGTAGAAAGTAAAAGTACTAAATATTTCAGAATCGTATATATTAAATCACTGGATTATGATGACTAGTCACTAGTACATGTACTACGTAATGACAATGAAGTTGAATCTGAATCTGAATCTGAATAATGATGCATTAAAGTGTTAATCACAGTTATTATAAATTAGCTGGTTTTAATGACTCTATAGGCCTAAGCTATACTTAACCTGTAATAAGAAGTCACTCAGAATTTGTATAGCTGTCAGATAAAGTTAGTGGAGTAAAATGTACAATATTGACTTCTAAAATGTAGTGGAGTAGAAATATAAAGGGCGGGGTATAAAATGGAAATACTCAGATAAAGAAAAGTACCTCATGATTGTAAAACGTTGTAACATAAGTACAGTAAGTAAATATCAATATATTCCACTACTGATTATTTTCCCAACAGCTTCACTTTTCTAAGCCAACCAAGATGAATGTACAGAGCCCGTCAGCATTTAATCCAGGGCCGGCAAGGGGAGCCTGGCAGTAACGTGCACCCACATTGTGAGCTGAAACAGGAGAGGTGTAAGTTTGTGTGTGTGAAAGCTGACCTGCAGTGCCCACATCCTCAAGCTGACACTTTAGAGCTGCTCTGTCTCAGCTGAGCGTGTCAGAACAACAGAGATGTGGAAAAGACCGGCATGTTTACCACCTCTCTGTGAAATCAAATACAAGCTGCTCGCACCGCTTGGCCTTGTGAAGGCAACAGATTGACTCACTCTCAGCTTCAAAGTTCTTCTGAAACACTGCGGAAATGTGCAGACTCTTAAATGCTTCTCACACTTGCTTTCACACGTTAATGCAAACATTGGTGTGTACAGCATAACCTATTGAAAGAATGCCCAAACCATTTAAACAGTTCATGTGTGGAGTCAAATGTGGTTTCAGTAGCAATAAATATTCCTATAAATTCAATTATCTTACATTATCTTTCACAGTTTGGCACTTTGTTGAGCTGGTACTGAAATGCTCTCAGGGGTTGGTTTTAATCTGACAAAAAAAAGTTTGGAATTCAAATACTGCTTTTGTTTTTGGGGTGGAAAGTAACACAGTATATTTACTAAAGCCCACAGTGTACACATTACAGCTATTGTACTTCATTATGTATTTGTTGTAGTACTTTCACTTCTATATGAGCTTTATGAGGGAAACATGGTGGAATGTGTCTATATGCACATTACTTTAAGTACTATGAAAAAACAAGATGAATACATAGCAAAAAACATTCTATTTACTCATATAGTTAAATACTGTAATAAGAAGCAATAACACTGGCGAGAGGAATACTTGCATGTTAAGTACATTTACTTCTCTATTGGCTGAAAACACATTTAAAAGTGGTGTTTTAATGCAAGACATTTCATTGTTATAGAGCCTTCTATATTGCAGTATTTCACTTGAGTAAAGGATCCAAACAACCGTGCTTCTAAGGCACTTCATTGGTCTGACAGGCATTGCTCTAATTTGTAGACTCAACATATAAGAAGCAAAACAAATGATAATCTTCTCAAATGTTTGCATTGCTTAGGATGAAACTGCTCTAATTGATAATAACAAAAACACAACTTTATTTGTGTCGAAAGTGAGTAAAATAAATGACGATGAAACAGAAAGATAATACAAATTATTCAAATTAAAGTTACAATGATGAAATAATTAAATACAACTGTAGTTCACTTTGACCACTGCCAACACACCAACTTTGCTTACATGTTAATATGTAGTTTTAATTTAGATGATTAAGTGTAGTTTCCTGATTATCCTCATATACTTTTACTTAACAACACACATATGACCTTTAAAGTATTTGTACATTGTGCAAGTGCTGCTATTTAGGAAGATACTTAAATACTTCTACCACCACTGGCCCTTTGGGTAACTGTGTCTAAAGAATGGTATTCATGCTGACTGGTGTCTTCACAGCTGAAATCTTTGTTTGAAATGAGAAGTCAGAGAGCCTTGGCAACTGAGAGCGCTATACGCCACCTCATGGACGAATGATGCCTCACATGTTCAGTGACTGATCTGAGAGCAGCTGTGCAGGATCACGATGACTGATGGTAGCCAGTGACGGCTTCAGAACAAATGCCTTTTTTTCTCAGACTTTTTTCTGCTTAAGTCAGATTTTCTTCTACCTTCATTCAAGACATGTTTCTTACTCAGTTGCTACTATATAACCAGGGGTTTTACACAATATCCTACATATATTATCATTAAGATAATGATGAACATCTCCTGACTTTTGAAAACAACATACACTTACAGCAAAAAGTAGGTAAAAGTTGTGTTATTTTTTCTGCAGAAGAAGCATGCTGATTTGAAAGAAATGGCTTCTGTCACTTGTTCTTTTTCTCTCTCATTCAAGACATGTTTCTCTCCCAGTAGCTTTAACCAAGTTTCCTTTTACACAATATCCTTTAAGCCTACACTAAAGAAAATATGAATCTTGTGACATTTAAAATCTTGATTGGAAACATACCTTAACAGAGAATGTTGGTATTATGCAAATTACTTGCTTTGGAAGAAATTGAAGGTTTTTTTCACACTACTTTTTTCAGCCCAAGTCACTTTTTTTCTCTAATTAAAGATATGTTTCTTACATAGGCATGAATATAAGAAAATATAACATGTTTTAAAACCTTGAAATGAAACAAACCCATACAGCACACATAGGTATGATGATCATGTGTGTTATTTTACTGCAGAAGCTTCATGCTGTTTTTCTTTTGTAGAACTCAATGAAACACAAGACCAGAAGTATCACTGAATTATGTTTCAATAATCCCATTCCACATTTTTAATACCATACTTTTAAAGGGAAGAAATTGATTTTCAATGTGCGTATTAATGCAACAAAGTCAAAAGCTCTCAAAGCAGCTTGCTATCTGATATATTCATAATCAACTGCGCTGATGTACTGTGTAACGGCATTTAAACGGCGATGGGACTGACAGGAAATGAAACAAATTCGATTGGCTTTCGTCTAGAAGTCTGAAGATTGGCTGCTTTGTTTCCCTTTGATTGGTCAATTAAAAGTGCGCTTCCACTTTCGGAGCCCGGGCCCATTACAGAAAGTAATTTCAAGAGCCAAGCTGTTTGCCCCGCGCTGTCTGCTACGAGGAATTCCCTCTCCACTTTGGTGAAGTCAGGCTGAGGCAGAGAGAGCTGGTAATATTAGCCCCCGTTTTTATTGAGAGATCCATTAATCGTAGCCTTCTGCCGCTGACCCTTTGACCCCTGCTGACCCCCGGACATCATGTTACCAGCCGGGCGAACGAGAGTTAAAGCCGGCAGGGCAGACATTGCTACCCTGAAAACAAATAACAATGTTCAGCGCTCTGCTTTGTCTTCACTGACATCTCCAACATCTCACTGTAGCAGAAGTAAACACGGAGAAGCAGCGTTCAGTTATTATGCTCCAAATATCTGGAACAAACTCTTGCAGGTCTGCTGCAACTCGAACTATTTTTAAATCCAGGCTGGAAGACTTTACATTTCGCCGCTGCTTTAATTACACTGCACAGTAACTTTTATTCATGTATTGTATACCTATGTTATTCATTTCATTTCATTTCAAACCTTTATTTATTCAGATGAATCCCATTGAGATCATTGATCTCTTTTTTAAGGGAGACCTGCTCAAGTTATT
The DNA here is from genome assembly GCA_943591055.1 of Gobionotothen gibberifrons. NCBI lineage: Eukaryota > Metazoa > Chordata > Actinopteri > Perciformes > Nototheniidae > Gobionotothen > Gobionotothen gibberifrons. The sequence continues at coordinate 919,733 of CALSBZ010046683.1, read as the reverse complement.
CTATATAAGCTTGTTTTATTTGAATGGTATTCTCTTTGCTATTAAATGACTGTTTTTAAAAAGACTTATTTATTAATGCGCCTAATGTTTTTCATTGTTGTAAAGCACTTTGATTTGCCTTGTTTTGAAATGTGCTTTATTAAACTTGCCTTGCCTAGTACAAGTTATTCTTATCGAAACATATTGTTTTTTATCCTTGACACCATACTGTAGATTTATGGTGTTTTATTTTTAACCTTAAGGGCCTGGATGGTCGAGAAACTATAGAAAGTATTCACTATATGTGCTTAATATCTGTTTTCAATATATATTTTTATTCTGCTCATGTACTTTTTTCTGTGCTTATGTGCTCTGTCTTTTAATGCCATCAACCTGCCAGATGAAGTTAGCCTCTATATGGTTAAATCTGGCATGTTTAAATGATGGACTCAAGTACTTACTGTATGTTAATTAATGTTCATATCACTTTTTAAATAAAGAAATACGAAGAAATACAAGCATATAAAATGCAATTAACAAATGTGAGTAAATAAAAATAAATCTATTCTGTGTGAATAGGTATTATTAGGTTTTATAAAATGTCTATTTGATGCTCATGTTTTTTTTAATTACATTAATTTGTTTTACCTCAATATCCAAATTAGCATGACATTTGAGCAAAATGTGTTAAATACTAAAAGTGGTCAGCTGGTCATTTCTTAAATATTATTGGTATGGTTGTATTGTGTCAATGTTAGTATTTTATTGTCACTACAAAAATATATGTTAAAACAAGAAAGCATTACAGGAATTTATAATGCAATGTTTTTTTTTATCTTCTTGCCGCTCATGAACTTTTTAAATAGTTAAAATAATTGTTTTAAACAAGTATTGATATCGAAAATGTCAACTCACCACAGCAGCTCTGCATTGAGTCCATTTCTGTTTTAATTAACATACACAGGGTGTCAGCAGTCTCAAAGATGACAAATCCTTTTCCTGAGAGCTGCCTGAGAGCAGAAAACATCAAGAGGAGAGCACATGCATTAGGCCACGGAAAAACATCCAGCCAGGTGGGGTGGGGTTATGTACAGTAATACTCCTCCATTAAGTATCCTACTTATCTAATGCTACCATTAAGTATGCCATGTCTTGAGAAGCAGCGTAGAATTACTCTGAAATAATCCTGACATCACTGCAAGGATTGTGTGTAAATTATTGCTAATAATACATGTTGACAATGTGAGCCTTTTATAGAAGAATACGTCGGCTGTTTTATTTCCAGCTCCTTGACGAGCTATTTTCGAAGATGATCGCTGAATACATTTATTGCTGCTTTATGATGGGTCATTTAGGAAGTATCATTCCTACAGTACTTTACAGAATCTCTTTATCAGCTGTCGAGCGCCCCACAATAGAAGACTTGTGTAACTTTATATACGCCTTCGTCTGATGGCTACATAAACTGCACTCTACCTGTTTTTTCGACAGCCGAGGCCCGGACCCAGGACGGGCGTTGAAAGCAAATACCTGATTGTATTAGTGTCTCCCCTTTAAGCTGTTGTCACCTAGCTGACCGATTATGGGCAATTACCTGCTCTGTCGGAATCCTAGCCGAATAGATTGAATTCAGATTGATTTTCGCCCAGGAAAGAGGAGGGAATTTAAAGCCTTTTTTAATTGGGTATTTGGTGTGTGCTGATCTGAACACCGTGGCCTTCCCGAGGGATCCTTTATGGGCCAATAATGGCATTGGAGTGGGGGGGTGCTGCAGTCTCGTCTGCCGGCTCCCTCCCAAGGCCATAACCCTGCATTTGCTCTGAGTGCTTTTCTATTATGCATTGATAGTTGAGCATCAATCAATAAGAGGGGAAACAGAAACCCAGCGAAACCAACTTCTTAAGTGTAAAATGCCTCTTAATACCCGGGGCCTTTCAAACAACTTAACCTGGACGCTTTTTACCCTCGCCCTTCCTCCCTCTGCTCTTTGAGGGACACTTACCGGCGCCTGGCGACACGATGTTTTATTTAGGAGGGCTGGAAATGTGCAGCTCTCAGGTGAAAATGTACCGCAACCCCTCTGGTTATACTTCAGCAATATATCACCATGTGTGTGCAGGCACAGACACAGACAGAAGCAAAATAGATCATTGCATTTCCATTATATACAAGTTTGTTTTTCGCCTGCTTGGAAAAACCTTTCTGATAAAAGGATGAAAACACATCAATAAAGTAATATATGCAGTAGCCTTTCATTGACTTGACTTGTTTGATTTTGCAGCAAAAATAACAACGTCAAGGCTTTTAAGGTCAGCAGAAACCCAGTTGATCATATTATGAATGTAGCATGTCATGAAATCAAATCTCACAGATGATTTGGAGATGATACTAAAAGGACGGTTTCTTAAAATGAATGCAGTTGGTTGAAACAAGAAAAGAAAAAAAAGGGCTACAGAGTCTCCTTTCACACGACCAACGCATCAAATCACTAAACTGGGAAAATTCCGGGAATAAAAAGGAGGAAATAAGTCTAACCCGCAGATAAGAAGAGCGGTTGGGGATCGGACCCCCTCAGTGGAAGAGATAAGACGGAGACAGTCACAGCAATGGCCGGCCACATAATACACAAGCCCACCTCCAGCCGTCTAAATCTCCCATCAGCACCAGTCCCCACCGGTCCTCCTGTCACCACTAATGCACCTTTTCCTATAGGACGAAGCCCCAGATGCAGTAAGGTTATCTGGGGCTTTGCAGGATTTCTCGGAATTGCCAAGTTCACCTTTCCTATAGTCCAGATGACAGGAGATGATACAGTACGGGGGAATCGATTGTTGGTTGCACTACGCGTCTTCTTTCGACATCTTCGATCTTCATCAACCTCTGTTTAAACTGTTTCTAAACCACCAGGTAGGAATTCAGTTAGAATTCTAGAAACTAATTTGGAGCCCTAAAGAGGCACTATAATGCTTTTTGTTGTTTGCCTTTCCTGTAGTGTGTTATATAGGTTTTTCTGTGCATGAAAGTTGTCTGTATAGGGCTTAAATCCCAAAGTTGACACCAGAGGGATTCACTCCCCCGTGCCTGAATTGGACTCTGTGTTGTAATTCCCTAATTTAGTGACATTACTATGTAACACTCACGCTTCTATTGGCTAGCGCTCCAACACATTGTAAGTAAGGGGCAAGCAGGGCCGTCCCTCCCTACAGGCCGATCATGCAGACTGCATGGGGCCTCACCTTGCGGAGGGGGCCTCATCTTGCGGAGGGTGCCTCAACTGAGCCGAAAATGTGGCGCACCTATGCGGCGCAATTAGTGTGGCGCGGCACGGTTCCCGTCCCCTCCCGTTGACGCTCGCGAAAACAGAGGGCCTCATCATATAACTTTGCGTGGGGCCTCATGTTGGCCAGGGACGGCCCTGGGGCAAGACATCTCTAAGAGGTTGACCAATCTCAACAGAGCCGGCCAGCTAACCAATCAGAGCAGACTGGGCTCTGGTTTCAGACAGAGGGTGAAAAGAGGTGCTGCAGCACAGGCAGTATGAGAAAAATAAAGAGCTTTTTGAACATTAAAGCATGGAGACATGTCACAGTAGAGGCACAGCATAATACAGCATGTCCTCTTTAATTCCAGTGATTGATAAGTAACAACATAATACACAACATTTTCATATTTTCTAATGGATATTTAATGGTCACACAGCACGGCACCCTTACACATACTTTACCCATCCTAGTGGGTTAAATGCACATGGGTTATACACAGCGCCTCGGAGTCTGGTGCCTTGCTCAAGAGGCTAAAGGGTACCTCAAAATACCACTCTACACTTCGTACTTGGTTCGTTCTGGGACTTGAACCGACGACCTTCCAGTTCCCAAGCCAATTCCCACAGACTGATTTCCTAGAAAGCATTAGTCCTACCCAGGTCCTTGGTGACATCATAGCCCCGAGTACCCCATTAAAACATTTCTGTGTGATTAATTATCCCAATAGCCAATACCACATTCTAATGGCCGAATCATTTTGTAATCAGTGTTCAGCATATTAAAAGCAATCACTGGAAATGTCACCATCACCGTTATTGAATGACACACATATTAAGGCGGTTGGGGGGAAGGTGAGGGGGCAAAAAGAGGATGCTCCCGAACTACTTCGGTTACACAAACTTTGTTTTCGGCCTCTATGCATCAGAGCCCTCTCCCTCCGTCTGCCATCTGCTGCTGAAGAATCTGTTTCACTCGATGAGCCAAGCCCAGCCTTTATTGGTCCTAATGGCACTATCAGCTGAGCCGCCAAACCCAATTACCTTTTAAAAAGGGAGGCCACCCCAGCTAATCATAGCTGCCTAACCTGATTTGCCTGTGATGAAGAGACGGGATAAAGAGCAGTTAATGGAGGGAGAATGATCTCACAAATACAAAAAACTCAATTCATTTCTCCGGGAGAGCAATCTGTCCGATTCAGCGGTAATGGAGTGGAGATTCATTAGTCCTCGGGCCTTAGTAGTAGCACCGTTCCCTTATCAACTGAATGACAAAGGAACATTCAGGGTGCTCCTCTTATACACTTCTTGTTCATTGTTACAAGAATGGTTACTAAAATAGGATCAACATTGGGTCTACATGCCATTTGTCAGTTCTTCAACGGTAAAAGACTGATTTCATTGTATTTCCAAATGCAAGTGTTATTTGACATTACTCTTTTTAACTAAAGCAATAACTGTGACTTGCACAATTCATACATCTGTATGTACTGTTTGCTTTGTTTGCTTCATACTGGTGTTAGAACACCACCAAAGGTTTCAGACAAATTTGGTAACATTATATTTCCCGTGATTAAAGTGATTTTTCGGTCAGCTTTTTCTAATGTTGAAGTCAGAGTAGTTACCAAGAGTCATTTCAACTGTGTATCCATCCACGGAAGATCACTGCCTCCAGAACAAGACATGGACTTTTTTGGGATTCAAGTGTCTGTTAGCAAAGACTGATTGATTGCCCATGAAAGAATCTCAAAGGTCTCATCATTCAGTATCCAGGCCTAAACTGGAGCTACATGTCAACTGAAGACATCCAACATCCGCTGCAGCAGACTCCAGTCTCATTCACACGCATGTTCCCCTCATGATGTAAGTGACACGCATGAATGACCAATTGATGCCAAGAATGTCGTGCAGGGGATGAGTCACAGAGAGCATGGGGCCAAAGACATAGATGACCCGACCCCCAACCCTTCTGAGTCCACACACCACTGCGTCTCCAGCCCAGATATGATCCAGAGGACGTCGGCGAGATGGAGCATAGGGCCATAGCCAGGGTTTGCAGACGGACATTAGGCCAAAGCCAGAGTTAAAATCCTATTAGTTTGAGTTGGGAATCGGATTATCGTCGTCGAGAATCACTCGTCTGGCAACTAGTGTCTAATTTACGCCAATCAACAGCAATTATTGAGGGGAAGGGAGCCCCTATTAGAGAGCCTCATCCACTTAGTCTAATGAATGGGGAAGATTCAATCTTGGCTGTGGAGACGCATTGGAGAGCTGCAGCTGAACGCGACTGCACCAGCAGGCTAAAGCAGAGCTGCTGTTATTTATCAATGGTGGGGGGCTGTCAGAGCAAACATGCGTTAGCCATGGGGCACTGGGCTCTGGTTTCTGATGGTCTGGGGGCACTCTGGCCAGTAAAGCTGTTAGTGTGGCTCTCTACAGCCCATTATGTGTATACTCGGAGAGACATGTATCGGGACATCGTGTGTTAGGCCTGAGAGCGGGATGTTTTATTTCCCATCGTAAATCAGAAACTAGGCAGTCTATTATGTTCACTTTAGAGAAAATGTGCAGGTCCAACATGCACTCACTGGGTATACAAAATACTGTGAATAGCATTTATTGCAGCCAAATACATTCTAAAGGTTTATGCGATACTAAAAGAATGTGAGGTATTACTCTTGTTTAGTAAAAAAAAAAAAAGTTTGAATACTTATTTAGATCCTTACTGTGTTATTTTATTTTAAAATGTCCATTTCTCTTTTGATTTTACAAAATGATAGTAACTTAAAGTGAACCGAAAACCGAGGGGAATTGTTTTAACTTTTGTAGTATGTGGCAGTCTTTAATTCGGGGAACAATATATTTTTTATGTCACCTACCCAACCCTGACTCATTATCTTCTCACTTTAATTTCCCTCATTACAAGCACTTAACACTAAAAACATCCACATATTAAACATGAATCATAAAGTGTGAAGTGTGTAACCATCAGTTGGCGCTTCAGACTTTAGTGTATGTGCATTCTTACACTGCCCTCTAGTGTTGGGAAAGCTAAATACCATAATGTGAAAATCAGTGGTCGATGAACTGTGACCGATACAAATAACCTTTAAAATACAGACACATCAAATGTTAGGTGATAGATATACTGTTCCTTAAAAAAATGCATATCTCAATGGTATTTGGAAGGCTTAAACAGTGATAATGTCAAATTGGTAAAGTGTTATCAGTCTATTAATCTGCTGTCGTGGGTGGTAGCAAAAATAACTCTGCAACTATAGCAGGTTGATATAGATATACATGATGCATGAGCAAGTGTTTATGGGTATATCCAATTGACATCAGATCCTGTATCATGACCTCTGGCATGCAAGTGTCTTGCTCTAATTTGCAGTGCCTATATATTCTTTCTTTTGCAATTTATCAAAAGAAGAGCTTTCCGTCTATTTGATATTATTGGTGAGGTCCTGAACATCTCACGCTTTGGGGGAAATCCCTTTAATGTCTTTCTGTTGGGGTTGAGCTTTTCCAAATTGGTGAGAGGATGCATCAAGTTATTAATAACATCAAATATTTCCATACATGAGGGTTTCATTTCCGATCAAGACTCTTGTAATCTTTCCGTATCCTAATCTTACACCTGCACATTAGACTGATAACCTTTTCAACTTTTATCTTAAGTAATTACGCCTTCATGATTGACGTCCATATTTAATGCATAATGTGGAAACATGCATATTTGTTGTGTCTATTTCCAGACACTTTCATCCTACATATATCGTTATCTTGGCTGATTCGGAAACAGTTCAGATCAAATTAAAACTTGTTCCTCATTATGTACTCTATGAGAAAAGTTCATTATAGTATCAGCCAAACCCAACATTTATTTAAAAAACACATATTTAAAGTGACCATTCCCAAAATATAAATAGTTTGTGCAAACATGTGAAGCATAAATGAACTGCCGAAATCTCCACACATAACGACAACACAACAGCTTCATTAGTGGGAACACTGGTTTGTGGTTAAGGCCACATGCTCAAAGTCAAGTGACGTAACTTTTTCCTATATATTAGCTGCTTATGTGAAGATGAACAGGAAGTGGAGCTTGCTAACTCATTTCAGACCATGTCCTTTCCCTTTTCAAGTGTGACTGATCATAAAAGTAAATTCAAGCTCTGTCCCTCTGTGGGAGTGTAAAGCATACTTTTTCCTGTGGTGACCTTCACTGCTCGTTGACTGTGGGTAGCTTGTTCCGTTTCACTTTTACGCTCTCATAGTTGCTTCTCATTGCCCCCAGTGAAAGTTCAAGGGGGGAAAAACTGGCGGCAGTAGCCTTTCATAACGACCCTTTAACATACATAGGTTTCATTTCATGCTGTTGCCTGTCCACGTTGACCGTCAAGCCCCTAACCACAGCCGCCCCCTCACACTCAATGCACCACTTTATGCCATAATGACACTTTAGACAGCAATAGGGTTGGAAAAAGATGCAATGACGTAACCAGCACACAATACCAATTGAATATTTTGTAATCATAAAGCAGTGGACATAAACCTTAAAGCAGTGTTCTCAGATGTGTGCTGTCTAATGCAGGTCCATGCACCCCTTCAGCGTAATCATTGTGATACATCATTAACAATATTGCAGGGACAACTGTTAAATAAGGAGCTGCACTTTAAATCTTATTCATTTCAACTTATTTACATATTTTCCCCCTGGTCATCCACCTGTGTGCAGTGGTCCTATAACATCAACCAATTTAAGATAAGATAAGATAAGATAGTACTTTATTGATCCCAATTTGGGACATTTTAGTTGTATTATACTTTGTTCATTCATTTGTTTGATAACATAATAAAAGGATCAATACCCCTCACATCTTACACAGTAGGCTAAATATGAAGGTATAGCCAACAGCAATTGGTTAGCTTAGCTTAGCATAAAACAGGAAACGGGGACAGTCAGGGGATAGTGTATGTAACTTTCCAAAAACTCTCTTATTGGCAACATTTTATAATCTTGGGTATGCAAAAGTTTTCCTTCAGATCTAAATTATGCAGATGATATCCCAAAAATAGAACATGTGGTAACTCAGGTGACATTAGTGACCCCTTTCCATTGTCCCTGCAGGCAGAAACGAGAAAAGAAACTGTCCCACCCCCACATTTGCCCTCACCAGCATATGACGGTGAAATAAATGACAGATAAATGAGGAAACCATGACTGAGAAGGTACCACATTTGAAGGGACAGAATAACAACTCATACATGACATCATTGTGTTTTTGTGGTGGTGCCAGATTAAATCTTTAATGTTGATGACAAGAACACCAGATATTGCACAGAAATTGCCCAAATTAAACATAGGGTACATATTAAGTGAGTTTCTTAACTATATTTTTGTATAACAGTATACACACACAAATCATTACATATTCACGATGACGGGGTAAAGTTCAAAGTTAATTTAAGGTAGTTTTAATTTCTTTAGTTTACTCCAATGTTTAAACGTAATCTAAGTAACAAAGCTATCAAAGCAAACATACTATTATGATCAGCTGGATACAGTGTCTGTTGTTGCTATTGTGTAAATACTTTAGCAACTGTCCCGTGACCTGCCTGGTCATTTTGCATTTGTCATTTTGCATTTTGCATACATTTAAAAAGCGGGAGAGTTAAAAAAAAAAATAGGTGACAACATAAGTGAGTGTATTTTTGGGATCCTGATGTGGGGAAATTCCTGGAGTATTACTTAAAGGACCAACATAAAAATGACTTCACTGAAGGTAACTAAGATGAGTTCATGCTGACACACTGAGGTTGCATGCAAGTCTGCAGATATTCAAAAATAGTAGTGTGACTGTGAATGTAGGTTATGTCTAAGAGGAGGAAGCTGCTCCTGTGTACCGCCATACCACAACTATCAACGTGTCAGCAGCGGGGGGGGAGGTGAGAAAGGAAGCCCCTTTCTGTTTACCTCCCACTTCAATGTTTCATAACTTACACTGAGTTCCATCGGAGCAAAACCTAAAGCACATCTCTTGGGCCTTAAAGGTGCCCTGAATGTTGCAGTCCAAACACATACAGATTTCGAGAGAACAAAGGAAACTAGAGAATGCAATTCCTGAAGAAATTGCTAGTGGGAATGCTTTATGCTGAAAAGCTGACGCTAAACTGCTATGCTGAAATGTAATGTGTAAGAAGAAAGTGAAGAATTTAGATTGAAATGATACATGAACACAGGGGGCTTGAATGTGTGATAAGAGAAGAAAATAAAGTAAAAAGGCTTGGAAAAGCAGCAGAATATTTGAACTGCAAACTTCTGAACTGACTTGATGGCGAATGATCTGTCGCCATGGCAAAGGCATTTGATGACAGCCCATAATACGCTTAGATGCGTTGATGGCTGCATCGTTACCAAACCTGTGAAGTTTTGGGGCGTTTGGAGCATTTTCACTGAAGTTATGAGAAAACCGTGTTTTATGGCGAGCATTGTGTTGCCATGGCAAGGGCATTTGAAGAAATCTCAAAACGGTCCCGTGGATGTCTTCACGGCTGGACTGTTAGCACACATGTGAAGTTTGAGCACTTTTTGAAAATTTTCATAGGAGTTATAGCGACATCAAGTTTTATGGCGAGGGATGCGTTTCCATGGAAACGGCATATGGTGAGATCTCAGATTTGGCGTAGAGCTGTTGAGGCATGGACCGGTGATATACAAGTGAAGATTGGGGGACGATTGGATCGTGTCGATTGGATTTACAGCGACATCGTGTTTCATGGCAAGTTGTCTGTCGCCATGGCAACGGCATTTGATGACACCCCATAATACGCGTAGATGCGTTGATGGCTGCATCGTTACCAAACCTGTGAAGTTTTGGGCTGTTTGGAGTATGTTCACTGAAGTTATTGAAGTCTGAAGAATTTCTCCATTGACTTCCATGTTAAAAATGTGGTGAATTATGGGATGTATCTCTGGAATTATGAAAGTTATGAATGAGAAAAGTAATAGCCATCGATTCCCGACCGAGCTGAATGTGTTGATGTTTGAACGGAGTTTCTGCGATGTGGAATGCGGGAGGAGAAGAGGTGCAAAATCCCAGCGGAATAAAAATAATAAACTTTTTGTCGTAGAATAACATATAGTTGGAATGCTGTTATCAGCAGACAACGTCTCGTGAAGTTTCCGGGACGGACCCGAACATGGCTAAGAGCGCTGTTTTTCTCGTTATGCCTGACATTTTTGGAGACGTCCGTGGCTGCCACCGGCACGCGGACTGAGGCTCGGTGCGCCCCCCACGGAATGGCTGAGGACGTCGCTCGCCATTCCCACATCGTCTCTGCACTGGAAGACAGCAGGCCTTCCGACTACACGGAGACGATGCACGACCTGCTAGGTATGGAAGAACCCGACTTCTACCTCAGGGGGCTGTTTCTTCGGGACGTGCGGCTGCGCTGGCTAACGACAAATAGCAGCTAACCACGATAGCTAATGACGGCTAGCTGCTAACGGCTATCGACATTCGTTGGTTGACATCTGACTGTTGACGATTTTTTTGTGGTGCCGGAGAGGAGGTTCGACCTAGTCTGGTTTGCCTCGTGTGGATCCTCTCATGTTTTTGACCGTGGACAGTACGACCCTTTTTGAGCTTTTTCTGGTGCCTGAGAGGAGGTTCGACCATGTCCGGTCGGCCTCGTGTGGACCCTCTCGCCTTTTCACCACCTCGATGGTGGCTTCGGACGTCACCCGCGCTTTCATCGGCGTGGGTGCCCTCACCCTCGTTAGGGCCCCTACTGTACCATCTCCTGCGGCCCCCTTCCGACGGCCCGTTCCATGGCCTGGCCCTCACCTGCAACCCTGCCCTCCTCGGCCCCTGTGGTGCTTCCTCCCAGATGCGAGGATTGTCTCCATGGTTGAATTCTGGGGGGGCTTGTGTAGTGATCACTGGTTGACATAATTCACCACGGAACTGTGGTGTAGGCAGTGGTGACTGGTCATTAGGGGGCACAGCCCCACCTAGAGTCAGCAGAAAGTAGATAAATGCACGTTTTGTTCAGCCGGATAATATCCACATGTCTACCCTACTTTTATAATTTTCGAATCATAAATCTATCGATTAGATTTATGATAGACTTTTGAAACTACAAGAAGATAAGGAGGATTTTTACAAAAAAGTAATAGAGATTTTTGTACTGAAGGATAGGCAAATGGACTTCATCTTCAAGTCAAGGTAAGACCACCATTTTATTGAAAATGGGATCTTACTAAGAGAGAACAATTAAATATTTAAATGATAAAATTACATTTTTTGGGTATCCTTCTGTTGAACTGTCTGTTTAAAATTAATCGAAGCATCAGACAAAAAAAGCTTTTGAAAATGATATTATATTTTGATTTAGGTCAAAATATAATATTTGTAAACCTGAAGAGTCAGTGCCAGTGCCTCACCAGCCATGAACCTCGCTGCACGTCACTGCAGAAGCATATAGACATCTAAGTTTGTTGTGCCCCACCACTTTTGTACATATAGAAACGCCACTGGGGGTAGGGGTATTGTTTCAGCACGGGCATATGTGTGGCTCGGACTTGCTCCTATATGTGCGTGCCCTCCTGGCTTCTCTCTCTTGTCGTCTCGGGCTGCGACCATAGGCTGCGACCCGACAACATGTCCTTTGCAGCTCTTGCATAGAGACAACTTTGCACCTTCATTGCACCGCCTCCGACTCACTATCTCTCGGCACTACAGTCCTCAATTTTCCAAACCGCGTAGGTCATCATCGTAGCAAAGGATCTCTGCACGTCTCTAAACGCCACGCAGCAGGTATCGAGCTTCACGTCAACGGTGAGAGGACACTTTGAATCCGTTAAAACATAATACAAACGGATGAAAAAAAAAGGATATGTTTCTGTTTGTTTTTTAACCTCAAACATAAGCGTTATAGTGAGAGTTCGCCGCAAATTCGCGCGTGGAGAGGTTTAATTTCGACAGTTAGCTTAACTACTGCACGAGGTCAAGTAGCATGTGTTTCTTTTTATTTATTAATTTTTTAACCCGCTAACAAACTTGAAAGATATGTTAATGTGACACAATGTCTTACTTTTAATGGTGATTTACAATAGTAGATATAGTTAAAGGAACTGTAAGTTAAAGTTTAACGTGTTGAGTGTTAGCTTAATGGACATCATAGCAAGTCCCCCTGGCTACAGTAACGCAATACTTGCACTTTAACTTGAGTAACCTTTTGAATACAGGACTTTTACTTTGTAACAGAGTATTCCTACACGTTGGTATTTCTACTTTAATTTAAGTACAAGTTCTGAGTACTTCTTCCACCTTTGTTCAGTAATTGGACGCTCTTGAACCCTTTTTAGGAGCCATGCATGCCTAGCTAGCATGTCTAGCTAGCATGTCTGTGTGTACTTGCCAGTATAATTTGTCTTTGTCTTTTCTTTTCAGCAGTTAAAGCTTTCAGGATGTTTCAAGCCCGTGGGTCATGTCAAGGTTCCAGAGGTACCAGCTTTGCACAAATACTCATGAAGAATATACCTGAGACATCAAGACAGACTGATCCATCCAAACCTGCCGCAACGTCAAATCAACCAAGCAAATATACTTCTTACAAACAAGGGAAGGGTTCGTATAAAAATGGTGAGTATAAGAATCTAATTTGCTTGTAACCTTAATGACTGTAGCAACATATTTGACCCGTCGGTTTTATCAAAATGAACAAATCTGTACTGTATAATTGTAATCTGCTCTTTCTGCCCTGTTCTTATTTCACCAACAAAGGTTATGCCAAACCAACAGCTTCACCTAAAACACTGATTGACATATACAAGCAAGGTGAGACAAACGCCATCTCTCTGATCCATCAGCTTGCCCAGGTTTTGCAGTTCCACTTGGAGATGAAGGAGACAGTGACTCCAGGTACAAATACACCACTCGACATGTTTGTGAGCCTTCAGATACACTTCAGAGACCACTTGTTTCAAGGCTTTTATTGTGCATAGCTACAGTGTTGTCATGACAATTAAAATCTTAGGTCACAGGCTCCTCCAACAGTGCAACACAATAAAACAGATACAATAGTTCAAGTAAATACAATAAAAATAGAAACAGAATATGATAGAAACTGTGCAGAATAGTCTATATACAGTAATTAGAATATTGATATATATGATATATGTGAGTTGCAAACAAATGAATGTTATGTATGTTCTTTCAAAAAGTCAGGTGTTTAACATTCTTGTGGCCTGTGGGATGAATTATTGTATTATTGTCAATGAAAGCCTTTTGTTTGATTATACAACATACAATAACAAAGCAAACTATTCATATATTGCCTAGGTTCAAATTGTAATCTGGTTTTATGACTCTAGCTCAGATCTTCCCATGATTCCCAAATCTGACTGCTTACTAGTTTCTTTTGTAAAAGACAGAGGACTTCTCTCCAATCTATTCTTCTGTTGTTTCTCAGGCAATTTACCAGGGCTTTATTTTGCCTTTTGCGTGGTGATTGATGGGTTTGAGTACAAGACTGGTGTTGGAATAACAAAGAAGGAGGCTCGACTGAAAGCGGCACAGCTCGCTCTGCCGGACCTGCTGCCCACCTTGGATTGTATGAAGTCTGACTTCCCTAAAGCAGCAGGTAAATATCTAACACTGATCTAACAAAGTATTTCTGTGGCATACAGTTCCAGGATCGCCAAAGTGTAGTAACAGAACTCATCTTCATTCATTCTCATGCCCGTTTGTTTTTCTTAGATGTCCCTCCACCACTGCCAGTAAAAGAGGAGCCCTCCATCTCTGACCTTTATCCTTGTAAAGCCGATCATGGTACTGTAATTCTGGATTCTATTCGATGAAAAATATTAGGACAGTGAGATATTTTGTTCAGGTCTTGATCTCTCTTAAATGAAATATTGAAGTTTAATTTGAGGGGTTGTGTCCAAAGGGAGGTACTGCAATTTCCGTATCAGTCCGTGACGTCACTGGGCCCAGAAAGACTTTTCCCCATTGACTAACATTGGGAAAGAGATGTCTGTAAATCAGCGGATCATTTTTAAAAAAACTAAATAAACTACCCAGTATGAACTATTTGATAGCCCTTATTAGAATAATTCGGTCCTTAAAGTTGTAAAATGCACTAAAAGCTGAATCTAGATTCATTTTCTGTCTCCATTCATTCTACTGAGCCGAGAGTGGGAGCTCGGGGCGGGGCTTAAGGGGCGCATGCTCTGTGAGCGCACATACGGGTTCTTCTGCTCTGACAGCTAGGCATGATGGGTAATCTGTGACGTTGGGCCATTTTGTCTTCATGCGCCAATGAGCAGCTCTCATAGGAAATAACGAGACCCCGCCTCCCACGCTGTATCTAGTTCTTATTATACATCCATGGTTCTAACCCAGGGATGTCAAACTCAAATACTCAGTGGGCCAAAATTAAAAAATCGGTACTAGTCGAGGGCCGGACTGGTTCAATGTTTATTGCAAAATGTATTGAAATGAACTTATTGCACATATTAAACCTGGAACTAACAAAGCTTAAATGATTGCCTATAAAAACAACATTAAATAATCAGTTGCATTCATTTCTTATGGCTCTATCTGCAGCTTTTCCGGAGTCATTTCTTATGATTACATTTTCCCACAGGCCAACAACAGCTTAAAAAAACAATTTCCCTCAAAGAACAAAACAAACATGCCCTGTTGTCTCAAGAAAGTGCAGAAGGAAACATCCATTAAACTCAGTGTGCTGCTCTGTGATGCTAGTTCAAGCCAGATACTTGGCATCTCATCTTGGGTGCAAGGTCATCAATGTTTGGGGTCAGGCTCTGAGCTGAGGAAACCCTCAGGGTGGAGTGAAGGTGTGCGTGCAATATACCGGCGGGCCAGATCTAATAGTAATTAGAAATTATCCTGTGGGCCGAAATTAAATCCAAATGTGTTCCAACCTGTTGGTATGGAGGTCAGGTGACTTGCGTCTGTTGAAGAACACCTCTACTGTTTGGCCTGAAAAACGTGTTGGTTAGTCTGGCTGTTTTTTTTTAGAATGATTGTGTTCGATAAAGTTAGCACCCAAAATCCCTGTTTTATTTCATTTAAAAAACCTATGTTCTGTAGTATTGCCAAAGAAACAAAAACAAATATGAATCTTTACATATACAAGCATACATACATGCTTTTTGAAGCATTGAATACTGCTAAAACTGTAAGCTACAGTAGATATGCACATTTCTATCTAACTTTTGTATATGTGGTGTCTTATATTTCTTGCTGTTCAGAGAGAACAAGTCCTTTAAACCACCGGATTCCCAACGCTGTCAAGGATCAGCTCACTAAACTGATGAACAGCCACCCAGAGTTCACTGCCTGCGCTGGCACCACAGCAGCGTTCATCATGCAGACTTGTAAGGGACCTCTCGCAAACGCACAGTTAAATCAAAAATGTATTTTAAATGTGTGAATGAACCATAATATTGGAAACGATAAGAACTGTTTTATTTGTCATTGCTGTGAACAGTGTAAAGACGACCTAAACAACTTTCTGACACTGTTCCTACAGAAAATGTACCTTTTTTTTTTTATAATCTTCACAAAAGCAGTATTTATTTGCTCATGGTACTTTGTCAACAGTCTTATGTGTACTAAATCTAATACTACAGACCTGCTAATTGGGAGTAATTATGTTTTTCTAGCTCCATTAGCTCTGCTCAGAATATAAATCTCACATGTATGCATTCATCTTTTTTACAAAATTCCTCTCCCTCGTTAGCCGGCGGATACGACGTGGTCGCTCTAGGCACTGGAAACTTTAACACCAAAGAGAGTACCTCGTTGAATGGACGTGTTGTGCATGATTCACATGCAGTGGTTACTGCAAGGAGATCTCTTATGAGGTAAGACACAACCATGAGCCTGTGTGTGCATTCGTGGTTTGGGTCATGTCATTCGCAAGAAAGGATTTCCTATGATGCAAGTCTTTGATTACAGGAGATGATTTACTTTTACTACAATATCTTGATCTAATCAACCACTGAACAGAACTATATTTCAACTCCCATGAATGACCAAAACAATTCAGGTTAAACCCCTTCAAATACTGACGGTTGTAAAATGTGTCACACAGCAGAACACTCATTTGTTGAATACCTAATTTTCCAGTGTGGTTAGTAAGTGTGTCATATACTATATCATACATGATGTCACCTGAAGATGTGGTGCTGTCAGTAGAGACATTATATTAGTGTTGATTATTGTTTGTGTGTTATTTAAGTTTTTGTCATCTATAGTTTTAAAATAACAAAATAGAATTCCAACAGGTTTAAAGATGCCTAATATTTCCCACGACTTATTGCCACTTATATTATTGTACTAAATATGCAATCATTTGAACGCCTGTACAGATTGATGTATCTACTTACCAACATTTAGCATGTCATTATTACGCACTGGTGTCACATCAGGTATGTGTTAATAGGGAAACATGTTGGTTTATTTGTAATGCTTTGGTTGAGTACATTGTGTTTTTAAAATGTAAAGTTCTGGGAATATTCCTTTTTTAACAATGTATGAATGTTGCTGTTTTGGAAATGGCTCGCGTTCAGATTATTGTAACTGATTATTTATGTGGGAACCCACAGTGAACCCTTTTCCTTTTTAAACAATGAAGGTCTTCAGCCCTTGACACTTTCACTTCACATTTCTCCGATGTTGCTCTAATCTAATATTGTGCTGACAGGTTTCTGTACCGGCACCTGCTGATGTTCTTCAGCAAAACGGCCAATCTGACGGAGAAGTCGATCTTCCAGCGGAGCAGCAGCAGCGGCCTCCTCACCCTGAAGAGCGGCATCAGCCTCCACCTCTACGTGAACCAGCTGCCAAAGGGAGCCGCTCAGATCCCGTCCAGACTGTGAGTTAGGGCTGCACGATTTGGGGAAATAATCTAATTGCGATTTTTCTGACAGATATTGCGATTCGATTTGCGATATTTGTTTTTAAGCGGCCATATCTCTGGCTAGGAAGGTCGTTTCAACGTGCTCCCGTCTCTAGCACCCCCGCAACCCGAGCTACGAGTGAAAGAACTAAACTTACATGAAACTTCCTTTGGGTTGCTTTAAAGTCAAACTTCAGTTTCAGATTCACCCTGTAATAGAAACGTGTGATGGAGCGTTACTAACCTGACTCAGACGGTTTGTTTCACCAAACCATCTAGGAGAGCTCCATTGGAAGCCATTTGGAAAAGTATTTCAAAAATACTTGGCAGGTGATTGGATCAATCTGTCTATCACCTACTATCATGGGCCACTTCTGATTGGTTAACAATGGCTGGTTCATGTGAAGCACATCACTTCTGATTGGTGTGGATGACTGACACACAAGAAGAACAAAAAAATGAAATGCAAACAAAATCGCAGGCTTTGCCATTTGATAATTGCATCATTTCAAATTTCGATTTAAAATCAATTAATCGTTCAGCCCTAATGTGAGTGTTTGATCACTCTGCACCTTTTGGCCCTGCTGAAAGGCAATGTTGAGACTGTTTGTCTAAGATGAAGGCAATGTGAGGCGATGCAAAAGTCGGCTCTGTCACTTCTGGTTATTTTATGTCTGTAAGAGGTGCTCACTCCTGTTTTACTACTTCCTACTTTAAACTAAGTGATGTTATAGAATCAAGGTTGCAAGTAAGGGCTACATTATTGGAAGTCGTTTTCCACTCAACCTAGGGCTGCTCAATTATTTGTATTTTAATTGCAATTACGATTTTGGCTCGCAACGATTATGAAAACAACATCGTCGAAATAAAACGATTATTTTATTTAAATTATTTTTTTGTATTGTTTTTTTATACTTCAAGGTCAGGGTAATCAACTGTTAAAACATACTGTTCACATTTTTTTTTTCAATAAATGGATGTTTTCAAAGCAAATGGATAATCGTTTTTAATAATCGTGATATCAATTATTGACCAAAATAATTGAGATTATGATTTTTGCCATAATCGAGCAGCCCTAAATCTCAACCTCAATGGGGCTGTGTTTATTACTCAGTGTGTCTTAACAGCCTAAATAAAAAGCTTCAATAGGTTAAAAAAAGCAAAGTATTTTGAGTTTTTTAAAAACAAAATGTTATCCAGTATCCTCAGCTCTGTGCTCTGTTCCCAGGCGTCTGAACCCACTCTCTATTTCGGCGTGGCAAGTCAACAACGAGATCAGCCTACACCTGTCAGTGGAGGGGAAGGTGATCAACTTTTACTTTTACATCCACAAGGACTTTCTTTTATGATAAATGCAACAAAAGTAAAGTTGTATATTGCTAAATGCGTCATGGGCTTATAATATAAACGGAAATGCAACTGTTGACTAAAAAATTTGTTTTCACTTTTTTTTCAGGTGTTCTCTGTTTTCTCGTCAGCTTTTGATCACTCTGCCTCCAAAGTGGTTAGCATGTCTACCACAGACAAGCTCACTCAGTGGCAGGTGCTAGGATACCAGGGAGCCCTGCTCAGCCACTTCATTGAGCCCGTCTATGTGCAAAGCATCCTTATAGGCAAGTCGTGATCCTTTAGTGGTTTCCCCACAACCATCAAAGACAGCTACCCTATTGCATTAACATGTCCCATTAAACGACATTTAAATGTGAAAAGCTTTTACTGTAAAAGAAGTATGGAACTTGTAATGCCTTACAAAGTATTTGAAAGTAGAGTACACACTTCTCCATAGTGACATAGAGCCCTGCTTTTTCTCAAGTAAACCATAGATCTAACAATAGGCCCTTACAGTATGTAACAATTCATGCAGTCTACTGTATATTCAGACTGCAAACACATTCCCCATCTTTAAAATCCTCTGTCTGACCAAGAACATAAGAATAGGTGTAAAAATAACCTACTCAAGTTTACAAAGCATCAATATTGTTAGATAATATTCCTCTTTGTATAGTTGTAATGTTTACATGACTCACATTTAATAATAACTGATGGAGCAATAACAGAGGGAAACTCCAGGATGTGAATATGCAAAAATCACCTACATGATAGATTCAATTCATCATCACTGATAGGTGACACTATTACATCACTCACACACTCACACTCACACACTCACACACTCACGCACACACACACACACACACACACACACACACACACACACACACACAC
>CALSBZ010046683.1:869288-893346 GCA_943591055.1 Gobionotothen gibberifrons | reverse complement strand
CATCACACGGAGGTTTCTCCCTGAAGTCTCTGCAGCTCTCTGGACACCACGCTGTCTCAATCCGTCCACACTGAATATGAGAGGGGAAAAATGAAAATAAAAAAAAAGAAATATAAAGTTGACTGAGTTGCTCAGTTTTTTTATATTGTCAATACTATTACTGTATAACTAATATCTCAGGTTAAGAGGCACATTCAAATAAAGATTGGTCTTTAAATACAATTTGTCTTTTGAATTGTTGTCTAAAGTCAAGGATCTAGAACTGGTACTTAGTTGTAATGATACAGTCTGGTTATTATGCTGTTTGGAGGAGGCCTCACAGGTAAGAGCACTTACTAGCTACCATCACATGTACCTTAGCTTGACTTAAATGTATAATTAAGTGATATAAAAATATAACTAATGTCATGCAAACATATTAATATTTGCTTGATTCCAGTGTTGAATTTAGCACAATTGCAAACAAACGTTAAGGGATTTTAAGATTCTGAAGTATTATGCTAAAAACTCAATAACTTAGATTATTATTTATAGTTTTGCTGAATAGTTTCATGTCCGCTTACCTTAGAAATGTAAAATGCGACGGCAGTGTGCAGATGGGGAGCATGTCAGCTTAGCTTGGTAGCTTCAGCTAGCTCTGGAACTTCCAGTTCGGAGGCAGCAGGTCCCGCCTCGGCTCCGCCTCTTTGCCCTTATTTGGAGCAGGCGGGAGTTGAACTCTGACGTCACTGTCGAGCCGTTAGTGGCCGACTCCGCCTACTAAGGGCTTCTCTGCAACTCTGCAGAATCCTATGGGTGACATCACGGACCCTACGTCCATTTATATATACAGTCTATGGTGCCAACGTGACGGCCGTCTTGGTGTGTGGTGCGAGACGGGAGAGGTCATTGAGCGGTTTCATACAAAAAAGTGTTACTTCACAGTTTTACGACGCATTTAAATTTTTTTGACTAGCAAAATTATCTTTTAAATTGACAAACATCATATGTGTAATTCGTGGCACAATTCAAACGGGATCGAAAGATAATCTTTCTCTCTCCATTGACTTCAATGCATACTTTTTTCGAAATAAGGTCCCATGGAGGTCCACCGGAAGGGGAGGGACTTCGCCTCTATAGCTAATCCACCACTGCTGCTTTGTTGCAATTCACCTAGAAAACGGGAATATTTAGAGAATTATTTGCATTTTTTTTAATACTGCATTTTATTAGGAAGTGATGATTTCCTATCTTTAAGGGGCCGTGTAATGTGAAGTGGCTCACATTGTAAGAACACAAGAGTGCATTAATTGAAAATCTGGCTGCTTGTCACTGAATTCAAACCTGTTGACCCTGATGTTGATGCAAACTGTTTCACTCGGTTATTATATATACACATACAGGAAATGCTTTGGTTTCCTGTGTCTGCATTGCAGTGGATCATCTACTCTTTAAGTGTTGATCAGTCTTTGTGAATGGAGAGATGCGTTTACTTCCCACTGGTTTGGGCAACAGAAGGAATTACAGGGAACTTTTTCCCAAAGGATCAAGCCTTTCAGGTGCATGTACAGCTCCAGGTTTTATATTTATTTGTCTCTTTTATATATGTTGTTGCTTACACATGATATGCTGTGCAGAGTCTGATCTGTAATGCAGTGCAACCAACCCTTATGGCATCTTAACACACACTTAGGTGTTATGTTTCATTCATTACAATTGTAATAGGATTAGTTTCTTGTGGATAGTGATCAGGTTCTGCTCCATATGTGCAGATCCACAGAGTTGACGTCTGATCTTGATGCTGATTGTTTTTCCTGCTTCAAATGATGACGCAGAGGGAAAACAAACATGGCACCACTTTTACAGTATGTTGTTAATACATGTTGTGTAAATGAACCTCCCTCCTGCTGAAGCATTGCATAGTTGTTTTGTTGTTTTTAAGTTGGAAGGTAACATTTTGATCAAGAAAAACATTGGCTACTCTGTAAATCAGGCGGGGGAAGTATCCTAAAATCAATTTTCTAGTTCAATTTTGCCTGAATCTTCTATATTTAATTAAATCACTGAAACTATAATGCTTAATGTGTGCACTTGTGCAGATCAATGCAATTCCTATTAGTTTATGTGGTCAGTTATAGGTCAGGAAGGGCCTGGTGTTGTCTAATGCCACTGGGATATAGATAATATGACTGACAATTATTTAAGTTGTTGTAATATTCTTCCACAGAGAAGCAGATTCATATCGTGTTAACTTGTATGTGAGCACAGCCTTTTTTTCTGCCACTGAGGTGATGCTAGTAGTTTTAGAGATAAACAGGATATGCAACTCTCTTGATGTGGTTACACCGTGAAAACATTTCAGACCAGAGCTCTTAGAAAGCCGTGCACCTATACTGAGGATGTGTGACAGTAGTAATGTGCTGTATTCTCGTAAATTGTGGCTGGATTAAGATCTCAAACTGCCTCTGGGTGCCCGCTGCAAGATTATAGCCCAAATAATGATCATGGTTATTTTGGTCAATATTGAGATCACAAATAGTCATCATAATTCAACATTTTCCTATTTTTTTTTAAATAAAAAGAGCTCTGCTTTCACTTTCATATTGTGCTACATGCTAATTAACAAACCTTTGCATTCACCTGTATCTTCTGCTCTCCGTTGTATAGTTCACTTCAATTCGGAAGCACAACATTTACACGGTTCCTGCAGAGTCTTAAATTTGATCATCAGAATTAAGTGCTTAAAAAGTCTTGAATATGATTAAATAAGAAAGGTCTTTAAATAGGATTTAGAACAGTGGTTCTCAACTGTTGGGTCGCGGACCCGTTTTAAGATGTGAGTGAAGGAATAACAAAGGGAAAAAGTCTAACTTATTTTGAAGGCCCGATTTTCTAACGCTGTGCATGCAGTAGGCGTTGGACTGGAACTACCGGAGACCATAAACGGTTTTGAAAACTTCAGATCAGAATCAAGATTATTTCCGGAAGTCCCCACGGAGAATAACTTTACGATAGAACTATCCTTTATACATCCATGGGTACAACTTCAGATAAAAATGAACACATAATGAAATATGACCCCCGGTTTGATGATTGACAGGTCACAGATCAATGGGGGCTATCTACCCTTACCCACAATTTAAAGTAATTCACACAGACTATCTCCTCTTTGCTCTTCTCTCTGTGAGGAGCAGCAGGTTCAGCTGTCAGAACAAAGTGAAAAACAAACAATGGCATAACATATTATTAATATGTCGGGTAGTAATAGATTTATTTATTTTCTTCTCGGAGTGTACAAGAATGCGTAGTTTATATGTTGGTATTTCTATAAATCTTTTATGTTATACAGTTCAGCTTTGATTCCATCATCTCATTCAACCTTATTTAAAAGCATACTTTAGTTCTGTAAAGGGATATATGCACTTTAATGAATAATGTATGCTGAAAAGCGTATATATTACAGCACGATTTTGTTGTTGAATAGATTGATTTGAGTAGTTAAAAATTTCGAGTCGCGATTTATTGACCAAGGAAAAAGTGGGTCCCGAGGCCTGACCAGTTGAGAACCACTGATTTAGAAGGTCTTAAGATGATCGGATTTGAAAGGTACTTCTGTGTTGCGATCACGTCTAAATGTGTTTTGGGGGAAATGACCGGGCTGCAAAGTAATACATATACTTTGTAAGTAATTATGGGATGTATTTCTTCTTTCATAGCAATTTTCCTTCATACTTTCTTGCTGTGAAATAGGTCTTAAATTCTATTCAAAGTGGTCTTAAAAAGGTCTTAAATTTGTGTTGGTGAAACCTGCAGGAACCCTGATTTAGACACATTTTTTAAAGTCTAGTCAATGTTGTTTTCATCGTGGGAAGCCAACATTGTACTTGCCAATTTATATTTACTAAAGAGCGCCGCCTTAGCCTATGTTGCTTTTTATTTTTGCCATGTAGTGTTTAGTATTTGAGGTGCCATTTGTGAATCACAAGGATCTGACTCATTCTAAAGGTGTCCATTGTTTCCTTTTCTGTTTCTTGCATCACTGAGTCATGCATTGGGAATTCTTTACGGATCGATGGTTGTTTTATTTTGGCAGTATCATTAAACACAAGGTCATTACATCATTTTTAACAACTATACATAGAACCATACATTAAACTAAACCTCAATAGCAGGTACGTACTTTCAAAACAACCCCGAAGAGTTTTTTTTGTTAAGCTATGTAAAGTAAATATGGAGTCAAGTCGTCCTGAGCAAAGATTTAAGTCAAAAAGGGACTTCAAACTTGCCCAAAAGAGCCATCCAAAGTATGAGCAATCCTTTCCTAACCTTAACAGTTTTAGTTGACTTCCATACATTATACTTATCATATGATCTGTATTAAAATCCACTCACAATAATATTCTGGTGATACGATCTTCAGATGAGAAACAAATTAATAACTAAATAAAACTTTATTTATATCGCACCCTTTTCAACACGAATGTACAAAGTGCTTTACATACAGTACACAATACAACTATACATGTAGAATAAAAGGCATACAACACAGCAAGTAAAAGACAGGATAAAACATCAATGAAAACAGCTACAAAGTCACCTCCTCCGACAACCCAAAAGCCTGTCGGAAAAGGTGAGTCTTTAGCTGCCTCTTAAAAGTCTCCACTGAGACAGAGGCTCTCAGTTTCTGGGGGAGTTCATTCCAAAGCCTTAATAAATATATTTTGTTGAAGGCCATGACAATCAACCTTTTTTGTGCCGCAGTTAAGAACACTTGCTTCAAAATATTCTTCTGTGTAACAGAACAAAATAAATCCTGATGATGAAGTGTAGATTTGTTGGAGGACCTGACAACTATCTGATGTGTTGAAACATGTCTTGTCTGAAAATCCATAAAAAAACAGGTAACCTTAAAAAAACCTTTGCTCTATGGGACTGTCCATATTCTGTATTAGCTCCTGAAATGACTTGACAATGAATGACTCACTGATTTGATTTTCCACACTCACTATTCTCATGGACAGTACGTTTATTTGCCCCTGACGTAGAGAAAGCTCAGCCTCCCACAGAGGCCGCACATCTCCTCCCTTCCCACTTCCACTGCGTGCTAAAGTTAAGAGGGGAAATCTGGCTCTGACTAATAGTTAATCGAAAATATAAAACAAATGAGCATTCTTATTCAATTAAGTCTCCAACAAGTAACAAAGGGCTAAACTAGCAGTTTGCACAACATTTTTTATTACTAGGACACTTGTATACATACACAATCTTTTCACATACATAAAATAAATAATAATAAATACTTAAATTATAAATTCAAAGCTTTATAGGACTGTGTTTATCAAATCCGTTGTCATTGCTGAAAATTAATTGAGAACTTTGAGATACAGTTTACAGCAGATCGTGTAAAAATAAATAAATAAAATTTAAGAAATGTATAAATTATCGGTAGTAAAAGTAAAACAGTATGCGTAGCCGTTTCTTCAGATTGCAATGATATGGCTATAAATATAAATATTTCAGAGCAGTGTTCAGAGTCATCGCATCTCTAAAAACAGATATACCGGAGATCACACGTGTAGATGTTGCTTGACTACATAAATCCTTTTAGATACTCAGATATAATCACGAACAGTCCTTCTGCTTCAGAACCAATGGTCGACCATGTCAGATCACAGCATGTAGTTGTCCATTCTTTGCACTTCATGATCACGAGGAATTAACACGTTGAATTAAAGATTTCAATGCCTCCACAAACTCATCGAAAGGCTTTTCTTCGTATCCCTCACAGGCACATTCTTTGGAGTTGGTCAGTCCCTATACAGAAAAGACGATTTTTAAGAATATTGTTTCTTGTGGTCACAATTATTTTCATCATTGGCACTTGGTTTGACACCACACCACGCTTAAGCAAGTACTTACCAGGGCATTTGTTGAGCGGTTCGCGATCAGGCGGCGCAAGGTTTCGACGGAGTCGTCCATGTGCTCATTGGAGTCTTCACATTCCGTCTTGGCTGTTCCACTGAGTTCTCTCCTCATGCAGTCCAGAGCATCGGTAATGCAGTGTGTCTGTGTGTGAGAGAGAGATGTTTTAGCTTCCTTTCACTGCTCTGACTCAGGCTGACTCAGGCTGTGTGTAACGCATCAACACCTGCCAAGCTCATTTCCTGTACTAGAGAACCTTTACATGTGGTTAACAAAAGCTCATCTTTACACTGACACTTCTTTGATGCTGGGGAGTGTCAATATCACCTTTTTAAATGTTTTATTGTGACTACTCTTGGAATACATAAATACATTTGAAAGAATTAAACAAAAAAAGAATTAAAAATGCCCTTACCTTCACATTTGTTGGAGCATAGAACCTTGAATCTTCATCCTGTGGACAGAAATAACATTATTATTATTATATCAGAAATATGTCAAACTTCACATATTACCCTTAAAATCACTTACACATGTAACTTCTTTCTTCATCTCTCGGATAGGGTAGTCTGCAATGGGTGCCGAGTTTATTTGTTGGCAGAAGATTAAAGTTATCCAAAGGGCAATCCTAATGAAGTGCTCCATATTCAGTTTGAAGGCTTGACAGAGTGATAAGCAAGTTGTCTAGTGACAGTGTTGTATTGGTTTACTTCACCCCCCTGCCTGTATTCATTTATATAGCTGTGGGGTGGAAAGGGTGGGCTGAAAATGTTGTGTATCACCTAATGCATGCAGCGTTTTTTTTCCTTCAGATGACACTTGGAATTTTTTTATTGTAATGCTACTACAACATGGTAAAATCCCTTAAGTGGCCTATTCTAGCACAGCATTCAACTTTTGAAAGTAGGTTGGCTCTGTGTTTGTGGGCGGTGCGTTTGTGTTTGTATTCTCTGTTTGCTCTTGCTCTCTGGTTTATCATTAACTGACACTTAATACATAATCGTAGATAAAAAAAACTACTTCTGTGATTCACAATTAATGAGATGTAGTGTCAAATGATTCACACATGGCTGTCTCTGATTCACAATTAAATAGCTCACTAAAAATAAAAGTAACTTGAAAAAGCCTGCTGTGAAAATGACTGAATGCTGTGGGCCCTTGTGATCAGCATGATCTTGTTTATTTGTTCAAATTAGCCCAGCAAAATAAATGCACTTTAATCATTGAGTTAGAAAGAGAAGTGGAACAAATGGAAAGAACAATAAAGTACAGTTGGTACAAAAAATGTAATGCAAGTTCTACAAATCACAAAATATAAAGACTTAACATCAAGAAAATAACTTTAACCACTATGATGCAATTATGAAATCGCAAAGCCTGCTATTTTTTTTAACTTTTTTTCTTCTTCTTGTGTGTCAGTCATCCACACCAATCAGAAGTGCTGTGCTCCACATGTATATAGAAATGTATTTATTGGGATAAACCCCTTGAGATGCACCATCTCGTTTTCGAGGGGGTCCCGAAAACCAGCCAATGTACCAGCCATTGTTAACCAATCAGAAGTGGCCCATGATAGAAGGTGATAGACAGATTGATCCAATCACCTGCCAAGTATTTTTGAAAGTGCCTGCCCTTTCCAAATGGCTTCCAATGGAGCTTTCCTAGAGCAAACCATCTGAGTCAGGTTGGTAATGCTCCATCACATGTTTTACATCTATTACAGGGTGAGTCTTAAACTGAAGCTTGACTTTAAAGCAACCCAACAGAAGTTTCATGTAAGTTTAGTTCTTTCACTCGTAGCTCGGGCTGCGGGGGTGCTAGAGACGGGAGCACGTTGATGCAACCTTCCTAGCCGGAGATATGGCCGCATTTTACAATAAACTTCCTTTGGGTCGCTTAAAAACAAATATCGCAAATCGAATCGCAATATTTGTCAGAAAAATCGCAATTAGATTTTTTATTTTTTAATCGAGCAGCCCTACTGTATAGTTATTGAACTGTGACACATCTCTTGACTGATCATAATCACTGCATTACATACATGCATCGTCCCGTTATCAGTGGGGAATATTGACCAAATGTTCCTCAATGTTGCGGTTAGAAAATGTTTTAATGGTCATAGGGAAACTTTTAAAATAAGACTTAACAGCTTAAAACCTCTTGAGCCCAGATGCAACATCTTGCAAGAAACAGCGTCTCGAGGCTTCTTAACATTTGTGGCGGTGTTTTAATCCTAGTCTACATTTAATAGCCACCTCTGTCGGGGTTGTGGGTTTTGACGCGCCTCTCTCGTTGTTTCCAAACTAATTTTAGCGGAGATCGTAGTTGAATTAGATGAGCTTTATTCATTGGTCCAGACGGCATAGAAACAGGACACATTTCTTCGCTTCATTGTGAATAAAAGTTATCGGTCTCAAAAAGAACACGTCAAAAGACTTTTCCGCTTCCCCTTCTCATCACCATCAGCTGTGTCCTATTAACCTACCATATATAGGCATATAGCCATGCACGTGATACTGACGTATATTTCATAACAAATAAGTGAGCCTTAAATTAATGTATTTAAAACCATAGTGTGACTCACAAAAATAACTGATTAATTAAGAGTTTAATCTACTTAATATTATTATCAAGCCTAACATTCAGACAATAACTAAATAAAAATGGCTCCAACAACATTTTAACAACCTATTAATGATTCATACCCTTCTTATGATATATTGTGGTTTGGATCCCTAAAGTTTTTTTGTGTCTACTATCCCATCATTCAAGGGTGATTTTTACTATAAGTAATGGGTTTTTTTTAGGCGGAGATTGGAATTATTTTATTTTTTTACTATGTTCTGTATGAATATACTCTGATGTCACGTGATTTGAATTTTGAATTGAGCCGTCCCTTAAAGGTGGGGTAGGTAATTTTGGAGAAACCAGCTCGAGTGCGCTAGAATTTGAAAATACACAACCGGAGAAAATCTGCCACTTCCTTACAGAGCCCCTCCTCCACACATGAACGCGCACATGACCAATGAGGGCACGAGATAAGTTTGTGCACAGATGGAAGGCTAACAGGCAGGTAGGCCATCCAGTTATTTTAGCCGGGCCGGCTCAGATGATTGGTCGTGCTTTTTACAGCACCACGGCTTCCACAGATTAAAAATGTTTATGTATTTATTGTCAAAGCATTTAATGTATTCATTGCTATCGGGATGTTAAGAGCATTCCATGGAATATAACAAAAAGTGTTTCTGAAATAAATTACATATCCCACCTTTAAGTTATAGATACTATCTCTTTACGTATTAGTGATGGGAATTCCGGCTCTTTTTAGTGAGCCGGATCATTTGGTTCGGCTCACTAAGAAGAGCCGGCTCTTTCGGCTCCTAAGCGGCTCTTCATTTTACCACAGTTTACTGCGGAGCCTCAGTTTCGCCGCTGCGAGGCTCTGGCGCTCGCAGTTCACGCGCATGCTCCACTAGCACCCCCCGTCAAGGCTCGCCGGCAGTAGGGCTGCTCGATTATGGCAAAAATCATAATCTCGATTATTTGGGTCAATAATTGTAATTGCGATTATTAAATGCGATTATTCATTGACTTTGAAAACATCAATTTATTGGAGGAAAAAAAAATGTGAACAGTATGTTTTAACAGTTGATTACCCTGAACTTTAAGTATAATTCAACTGAAAAACCAACAAAAAAAATGTAATAATACAAAAATAATCGTTTTATTTCGATTAAAATACGATTAATTGAGCAGCCCTAGCCGGCAGTACACTTTCCGTCACAGGAACACGCTTTGCTGGCGGGGAAAATAATCCCCCCAGACTCCTTTGCCCCTCCAACAGAGGGATGTCCATGTCCTTTTTCCTTTTCGTCATTTCAAGCGATAAAAACACGATCTTTCGAATTATTAATTTTTTTGGACGCCCTCGGCTCGAGTTCAGGGCGTCAAATGACGGCAAGACGCCCCCCTGGTGGAAACGCTGCTTGGCGCTTAACAGGTTAACCTCATATAGAGTAATTGAACTGTGACACATCTCTTGATGCTCTGACTGATCATTATCACTGGATTACATATTACATGCATCGCCCGGTTATCAGTGGCAAATATTGACCAAATGTTCCTCAATGTTGCGGTAAAATAACCTTTTAATGGTCATAGGGAAACTTTTAA
The DNA here is from genome assembly GCA_943591055.1 of Gobionotothen gibberifrons. NCBI lineage: Eukaryota > Metazoa > Chordata > Actinopteri > Perciformes > Nototheniidae > Gobionotothen > Gobionotothen gibberifrons. The sequence goes on along the minus strand of CALSBZ010046683.1, from coordinate 883,272 downwards.
AATAAAACTTAACAGCTTAAATTATCAGCCTTTTACAACACATGTGCATTCAGTTAAACATAAGAGCTTGAGCTGATTTTATTAATTGGCTTATGACCTTCAGAAAGTAGATGCACTAAACAATATGCAAACAGTGTGTGGTGGATTTTCTATTACTTTATTGGTTTATTAGTTTTATCATGCAACCGCCATGTTACCTTTCCAGTTACACATGGTCTATTTTAGTTTTAAGTGTTGGTGTATTCCTTCCTCCTCCACTGCCACACACACTCTGAATAATGCATTACACATTTGTTCTGATACGTTACCCCCTACTGTTATATTTAGGCTACTACAGGAACACAACTCTTTACAGAATGTATACATTGTTTTGTTTTTTTAGAACACAAACAGTGTTTTTGTCTTGATTTGAAATAGGATCAGAACATTTCCCGATATTAGTGAAGGGCGCTTTTAGTCTGAAGTTAAGGGTATTTCAGGGTTATGGGTCATTTGTATTGAAAATAATGTTATTTAATGATTATATATTACCCTTAATGTATCTGTGTTTAGCTGCTTAACCAAGTTTCATGAAAGCATATTTTAGCTTTCACTGTGTCACTCTTCACTCGATAAGAAGTAGTGACTGTTTGTGGTGTTGAAATAAAAACAGATGAACTCATCAGTAGTTGCTCATTAGCAAACTGCCCTTTTTGATTTTGGGTCTTTTGAATATGTTATACAAGTGGATAGTAAAGTATATTTTAAATGGGTTATCCATATTAAAATGGGACATCGTTTTTATGAACACTGACATTCACAGAACCAACTTACCAAAGATGAATGTTTAACACATTTCCAGCTCTATTTTACAAGTGGGCATGCTTTCCCTGTTCTGACATTATAAAGATCACCACCATTATCTTTTAGAGATGCCTTGCATGTTCCCTTAAGCAAATGCATTCAAACTGGTAAACAAAACCAAGAATCGTTGTTGTATTTAAGTTAACATTTTATTACCAAATTTTCACATATCATATACATAGATGTGGCACATCACTTGCATAATAAATAAATATATAAATAACTTGAGAACTTCTTGAAGTGTTACTTAACAGGGAGACAAAATCCAGTTCAATTTAGTGCATTTAGTAATAATAAATAATGATAAATTAGAGGAAACACGTCTATAGATTCACTTTCTGGAAATCAAGTTGTTATGGTGTTGACAAATTGAGCAAAAGACTCAATTTTGTCCACAAAGCCCTTAAACGTGGATGTTTTGGGTCTCTTGCATTCGGGAAGGTCCACCTGAGGAGAGAAGGCCGGTTTAGTATTTCATTATCCATTTAGTTTACAATTTTAACAATTGAATTGGCATTGCAATAAAGTCAATACTCACATTCTCTGAGCCTTTTTTCAAATCATACAGAGCGTTGTCAATGCGCTCGTTGTCATTCGTACAGTTCGACATGGCGTCTTTCAGACCCTCTATGCAGCACGCCCAAACTTCAACACAGTCGGCCTGAAAAAGACAAACATTACGTTACAATTTGTGGAGTTAAAAATCAACAGAATATTCGGAAATGTGTTGGAATTTAATCGGCTTTTTCCATTCATCTGATAGCAGAGGTTGGTTAGTTGTCATTTCTGAGTTCACCAAAACTGTTCTATTGTTACTCTCTACCTGCTTAGTCATTACATCCAGCTTCGTCCAAAATCATCATGATATTAGATTTTGATCTCGCCCAAAACTAGCTTAAAGTAAGTGAGGATTCGTACTGTTTCTCTAAATCACATGCACACATTGTCAAAGAAACAGATTGAGACATTTTGAGAAAACTGGTTTACAGTAGGATTGCCTTTAGGGCAGGTTTGGTTTGTGCACTATGGGAAAGCTGCACCAACATCCTGAAAGAGCACTTGAACCTAATGATCAAAGATCTCTTACCGTTATGTCCAGAGAAGGGAAAGTATTCTGGTGCTAAAACAAATTGGAGAAAAAGACAGTGTTACTATTAAATCTCAGAGAACCAGTGATCAGTTTTCCAAATATATTTCTTAAATCAAATGAAATCAAAATGTATTATAGCCCCAAATCACAAGAAATGCAAAAAAAAAAACCGTCATAGCATACAAATTATAAAAACATTCTACAACATTGTACCTCAACATTAGTATTGCCATGTGTTAAAAGCATGTGTCTGAAGTGATGCCAACGTAGATGGAAACTAGGTGATGGAAGCTAGTTTGTGGTGAAGTAACTTACACAATTGACTTCTTCGACTCTCCTTAGAAAGCCCAAGTTTTCTAAGAGACCGGAGTTGAAACTCCAACATGTTTTAGTGGCGTCGGGTCCAGGAGTGAGAGATTTTGCTTGAAGGCAGCCTGTGAGGACAACCATCCAGAGGGCGATTCTGAGACACTGCTCCATGTTGAACTTCTGAAAGGTTGATGGGAGTTTGCTGTGCAGTAGCTGTTGTCTGTCAGTGGCTTGTGGTGTCCTCTGGTTGATTCAGTTGGCTTTTATATACTGTAGGGTTCTTCTGACCAAAAATGAGTAGGCTGGTTTAAAGGTATGATCTGGTTAGAGGTTGTCTTATTTTTTCCTATTAATCATGTTGCATTTCCCCCTGATCAACTACGTGGTGAAAACCCAAGTGCAATAAAAAAAAACTGTGGCTTTCTCTGATGATGATTACTGATAGTGGGAGGTGTGTCCACATTCAAACAGACAGTATCCTTAACTGAAGCTTCTTACATTTCAACTGGATGTGACATTTGTTTATTTGTGTACATGTTATTAGCTGTAGCTTTATTTCAGTTTCATTCATAATTATGTTATTATTTTTACGGAGTGTCAGTGACAATGAGAATAATAAGATATAAGAGGGTTGCTTTCCTTCCTTAAGAGACATTTGTTGGTATTACTTGTTGTTTGCTTGCAAGTCACGAAACTAACTAATATCTATATATTTGTCCTTATCTGTATGACTTAGTTATGTCTTGAGTTGTGGCAGCTACTAGTTTGAACTTATGTTTAATATTATTACATTTAAACAAATCTGTAGACATTCCTTCTGTATGAGACTAATACCTGAAATGCAAATGTTTACCATTTTAAATACTGTTAGTTTTTTTATAAAGTTTAATAGTCCATAGTTTCTTTAATATCCAATTTATAACTGTTAGCATAACTTTCCTCATCAAACACCCATGTAGTAATTATGGTACTTTCATCAATATGATAATAAACGTTTAGTTCTCTGACATCCCTAACAAACCGTATGCATTACAGAATGATTTGGGTACTGCAAGTAAATGAATATACATATATCACCCCATTATTAAAGAAACAATATCTATGAATGCAGAAAACTCCAAACATTCAATAAGTAAAAGTTACTGTTTTTAAAATGATATATACTGTTGGTGAGTAGTGCATTGAATAATGTATAACTTTGTGTGTTTGCATCCCAGTAAGAATGATGCAGTTAATAGTTAAAGGATCAGCAGGTAAAAATAGATAGCGACATGAACGATATCACCTAAGATAAATCTATTTTGAGAGACTTGCGTAGCAGCAGCAGCAGCAGCGAGGAAAGGATTTCTCTAACGCCTACGATTTTGAGGGGATTCCCCACAAGAATCCCAGGTAGCCTGTCACCCTGCCTCTGTGTTGGCACCTCATGTCGGCCTTCAGTTATTCTTCACTGCTATTGCTTCACTGCTATTACCTCACTGGTTAGGTTTCAGTTTTTAGTTTTTTTCCAGGAGTCACCCAAAGAAAAATAAAGTGACAGGATTTTTGACGTGAGTGAAGAGGGTGGGGAAATTTCTATCCATGGAATGTGTCGCTCTGTGGGGGCATCCCTGCTGTTTCCACCTCTCACTCTGAGGTGCCCACACTTTGATAATAAGGTGCAAACCTCTACCTTTATGACTGGTCTAAAAGATTATTGAATTTACTTTGTTATTTTTCGCACTTGCAACATCTTTTTAGTTATAACACGATTATCTTCAACCCAACCCAAAGGCATCTAGAGTTCAACTCGCATGTAATTGCTTGCATATTTCCTGTTTTCTTTTCCTGTTCTTTGAGATCGTGTTGGAGGTGTTATAGATGTAAGATTGTTTGCTCCCACGCTGTGTAACACCATGCCTTGTCTTGATGAATGTTCTCACAGTGCAATACCTCTATGTTATTTAGTTCGTCATATCTCTGACAAGTTTTCTTATTTTTGCAAAAGTCTTGTAGGGCTCTATCGTCTCCCGCATGGTATTAATGCTTCCATCGGGGTAGATTTTAATAGTGTGTGTGATAGCAGAGCTAAGGATGGAACCAAATGCTAATCATTGCACCTTTGGTGAGGGCGCCATGAGTGTTTTCCTTGGTGCAGGTCTTACAAAAAAAAGTACTGACTCATCTTTTCCACACCTACAGAACAGGACATGAAAGTCATGCTGTCCATGTTTGGGAATTCCTCTTTTTTTCCATCAGTTAATTAGTGTTTCATCATCTAATGAAAACAGATTTTCAAACGTTTTCATTTTCTTTTCATATAGAGCTTATCATAAATCACTTAAAAAGAGCTCAACCGTTCAGACATTTCTAGCGTTTAATACCCAAAGAGAAAAAGGTATACACATCGATCTGTGTGAGAAGGTGCACTTGTGTCAATTCCACTAAAAAGATTCTGGCCATGTCAAAGAAAGAAAAGAAGTTGTGTATTATATGTTAGGCCTAAGCTTAATATATATCCTTTATTTAAACGGGTAAAAAGTCTCATTGACATTAAAATCTCTTTTTCAAGAGCGACCTGGCCAAGAAGGGCAGCATGAACAAAGTTACAACAGATAAAACACAGACAATAAAGGCAGTCGTAAAACACAAATGAAATGGCACATTAACCAGTCAATATGCAAATAAAATAAATCATTAACAATCATTAAGAACTGGCACAATTTAAAACGACTTCAATTATGGGATATAGCAATCACATCGACCAATGGATTCTTGTTCTGTCCTTTTAGATGGACTTGAATTCCCCCATAGTGATAACATCTGACAGTTTCAGCTCCTTCTGTACATTATTCAAAGCAGAGGGGGCAGCATATTTGACTACTTCTTTACCCAGTTCTGTTCTCACTTTAGGAACCAGCATCTGATTAAAATATTGGGAGTGCAGGCCATATAGACTTTGTTTTGTACACATATATTTGCACATATAAGAGGGAACCAGCCCAAGCAGACATTTATATATAAAACCCAACCAATGGGAAAGCCTGACAAAGATGGCCAATTAGCAGCAGCATACAAAGTACAGTGGTGTACACGATATCCACATACAGTAACCAAACGTAATATACAAAGGTACACAGTATCCAAACTCTTCAGGCACTGGTCAGAGGCATTCATATAAAGCAGATAATCCAAGACTGGTAAAAATGTTGCAGAGATCAAATGTTTCCTTGTCTGAAAGGAGAGACAGGATTTTTTTCTGAAAAAGTCAGTCAACTTTAATGTCAATCTTCCAGTTTGTGTGCACAGACAGAGAGATCGAAATACTGTTTCCCACAATCCCGAATATAAAAACAATGTATATAGAATATAAAATGTGTATGTATGTACACAGTCAAAGACACATTTGTACATGTACATTGAGACTTAAAGGTAGGGGAGAAAACAGCTTGAGTGCGCTAGAATTTGAAAGTACACAGCCGAAAAAAAATCTGCCCCTTCCTTCAGACTTCCTTACAGAGCCCCTCCTCCAACACACACGAACGTGCACATGACCAATGAGGGCACGAGATAAGTTTGTGCACAGATGGAAGGCTGACAGGCAGGTAGGCCATCCAGTTACTTTAGCCGGGCCGGCTCAGATGATTGGTCGTGCTTTTTACAGCGCCACGGCTTCCACAGAGGACATTTTTTTATGTATTTATTGTCAAAGCATTTAATGTATTCATTGCTATCGGGATGTTAAGAGCATTCCATGGAATATAACAAGTGTTTCTGAAGTGAATTACCGGTACCTACCCAAAAAAAAACACAACAATCAATTTATACAAAATAACAGTCACTTTAATATTTTGAGAATGTACATTAGTGCAGATTGTCCATTGAATGTGCAAAAAATAAATAACGTGCAAATTGTCCATAGACACCTGTCCAAAAGAAACCTAATTGTATTTTTAGCTTTGAAACAACATTGTCAGTGTGTGACTTGAAGGATAAGTTCTGATCTAATAATAAAACCTAGATATTTGCATGTAGTGACCCTTTCAATGTCAGTCCCTTGAACAGTACACATCTTGGCGAGAATAGAGGTTCCCTGTTTGCCATTTGAGAATATCATGAGTTTGGATTTGTCTGCATTTAATACTTACTTGAGTTGAGATAAATTGGATTGAATAACATCAAAACAAGGAGTTAGTCTCTCGTATCTGAATGAAATGCAATCAGCATCTTATGGATTAGATGAGAACATTGTTGTCTTCCAATTAGTAACAAACATTAAGCAGTTTTTTTTCTAGAGATTCAAAAACAAATATACCAATACAACGGTAACGCGTTAACGCTCACCATTGAAAACGGAGCTAATAGATCACATTACTAAGTTCGATCCAAGGTTCAAGGCTTTTATTGTCATTCCTTAAGTGTAGTCATGATAAGGAACATCTTAGGCATAATAGTGCAAGTAAATACAAAATAAATTGAATATAATAGAAGTGCAGACTAGTCTATGTACAAGTAATTGGAATATTGATAAGTTGCAAACAGATGAATGTTATGGATGTACTCTCAAAAGTTCAGGTGTTAACAGTCTTATGGCCTGTGGGATGAAACTGTTCCAGAGTCTGCTGGGTTTACACTATTCCTCCCGTAATACTAGCACAGATGTTTACCATTGATTGCTTAGCAGTAGAAAAGGCAACGAAAGCGTAAGAACCGGCATAAGCTTCACACATTTCACTGATTTGAGACCACTGGAAATCAGTAAACATCCATAACGACCTCGCTGAAACCCACACCGAATCCATGACACATGTTCTTTAGACGAGGTGAAACCAGAGGAATGTTATTTTTTCTTTTAAGCATGCTCTAACAAGTTTTTTTATTCTTAAAGATAAAAAGATCGTCACTGTAGGAACAGGTGCTCGCAGTACGAAAGAAGCACCAAGATGACTAATAATTGAACGTATGCCCTCTGTGGCGCAAGTATACAGATCAAAGCGCTCTCCAGGACATGACGTTGTTGATGCTTTAGCTAAGTCTCGGAAAATTGTCCCGACTGCATGCCAATTATTCAGAAATATGAAAAAACCCTCTGATTTCTCTTGTCACACGTCTTTATTACAACACCACACGGTCAACCCCCAAAATACATGGAAATACAAGTTCAATCTTGTGAGTAATCATGATGAATCCTGTTTCATGTGTTAATCATGACTGCTGGGATTAATAACAATCAATCATGGTTTATTGTTATTTTACTTCAACTATTGACAGCACTTACAGAACATGCATTTATCTCAAGATTCAAGGCTTTTATTGTCATTCGTACATAGCTACAGTGTAGACATATCAATGAACATCTTAGGTCACAGGCTCCTCCAACAGAGCAACACAATACAACAGATACAATAGTTAAAAGTGCAAGTAAATACAAATAAAATAGAATAGAAATAAAAGTAAACAAACACTGAAATAATACGAAAAGTTGGAGAGGAGCGAAAGACATCATCACCAAAGCCATATTTTATCTACTGATAAGATTATTCATATATTCATTAAGATGAAAATGTTTCTATATGCAGAGAGACGTAATGAATCGTGTCATGTTGTGGTCGTTGCATGTGTCATCTGCTATGATGTGTGTGTGTGTGTGTGTGGGGGGGGGTGATGTAACTTTTAAACTGTCAAACCTTTGTATGTCTTTGCTGCACGCTATAGCTTGTCATAAAAGAGTTGAGACCAAGTGTGAATCTATTGTGCAATTGTTTGTTGAGGTTTCTAATTTCAGCTGCAGTTTTCTTTTCTAGGGTGTATCAATAACAGTGTTGTGTTGGTGCTAATGACATGTCTCACACTGTTATTGGAGGTTAAAAGTGAACTGAGATTTTGTGCCTTCAATGTTTACACCTGTTCATATACTGTACACTCACCGGCCACTTTATTAGGTACACCTTGCTAGTACCGGAGTGAACCCCTTTTTACCTTCAGAACTGCCTTAATTCTTCGTGGAATAGAGTCAACAAGGTGCTGGAAACATTCCTCAGATGTTGGTCCATATTGACATCATAGCATGGCAGATTGGTCGGCTGCACATTCATGATGCAAATCTGTCGTTCCACCACATCCCAAAGATGTTCTATTGGATTTAGATCTGGGGACTGTGGAGGCCGTTTGATTAAAGTGAACTCATCGTCATGTTGAAGAAACCAATTGGAGATGATTTGAGCTTTGTGACATGTTAACCTGCTGGAAGTAGCCATCAGTAGACTGTGGTCAGGATGGACGATACCACTTGACTTCTCCAATGTAGACCGGTGATGCTTGTATTAACCTGAGCTGAATTTAGGGCTGTGCAATTAATCGTATTTTAATCTCGATTACGATTTTGCCCTCTCGGCCAGGTTGTGAGTGACATTAGTTGTGTGAGATCAGCGCAAGCGAGAATGGCAGAACAAGAGCAACTTGTGAACAAGAAAGATAAAATGAATTCCGCTGTTTGGAAATACTTTGGGTTTAAGGAGTCTGACGTTGGACAAAAGAAAGTAAAGTGCAGCAGGGGCGGACTGGCCATCTGTCTGCGAGTTCTGGAGAATCACAGATGGCCGGCCCGGCCCGCTTTTTTTAAACGTCATCATTTCAGTTGCGTTGAGAGGCGACAGAGGTCCACAGTTTCCCCACAGCGAAGCTCCCCCCGCCCCCCCGATGACAGTTCACGAGCGTGCCCCCTCGACTTCATCCACCACATCACTCATCAATTAAGGACATGCTTTACAGTGCAACGGCTAACTCAACCAGCTCGCAAAGACACAAAGATAGAACAGATCCATCACATTCTACACAGCTAAAGACATGTGCCCAGTTAGCACGGTTAGCAACCAGGGGTTTAAGCAACTGGTTAACACTATGGACGACTGGTTAACACTGTGGACAACTGGTTAACACCATGAATGGACAAGCGTTACGCAATGCCATCTCTGCATAATTTCACCAGATCTGCACTGCCTGCCCTATAGGACAAATGCCGTGGGGGAGTTGAGAAAGATGTGGCTGAATACTTTGCAGTTGAATTATACTTAAAGTTCAGGGTAATCAACTGTTATAAAGATACTGTTCAAATAATTTGTATTCATTTTTTAAAAGTTCAATAAATGGATGTTTTCAAAGTCAATGAATAAACGTATTTAATAATTGTGATATCAATATTGACCAAAAATTATCGTGATTATGATTGTTGCCATAATCGGGCAGCCCTAGCTGAACTGCAGGAAAATATGTATAAGATGGAAAATGTGGACTTTCTTTTTTTACCACTTATACCATGTATCATCATGCTTATATCATCCCTATCTTGTTACACTGTGATAAATGATTTCATCATGGCAGTTTCTAGAGACAAAATGTCCAAATTTGGAAAGCAGGATGAAGTGGAGATGATGAACCTGCGGTCACCACGGCTTTTGCAGAACTGCACTTGTCACATTTTGTAACCACTCCACTGCACTCTTGACCCTTGACATGTACAAAGACACACAGAGACATACTCAAACTGCTTGTCTGTGTGCTCATACTCCGGTTCAAAGACTCTTACTCCTGTACAAAGACACACAAAGCCACGAGGACTTTAATCAAACGTGACTTTCATGGTGTTAGACCCACAGCTACTTGGCTGTGTGCTCATACTCATCCATCCACTACATCGGTTTGGTTTCAACTATGAAAAAGATAGTTCCACAATCTATTCTCCACAAAAAAACAGAGCAAGCTGTTTTTGGAGTGAATATGCAACAGTTCTGCAATACGCTCCCTGTACGGTACTCATTCTTTGGTCACACAATAATGGCGATTAGTTGGAAATGCTTGTCAGAATTTAGGGGATTAAATGACACATGAACAATGTCACAATTTCATTGTTTGGTCATACATACCGGTACACTTTGTTGCCATGATGTTAATCAGACAGTTACATAATAATGGTGGTATCGTTGTTAATCACAATGACTCGGCAACATTTCATAAAACCTAAATCAGACGTCCCTTATTGATATGGGAGTAGTTTGCTACATAAGGTCACAGTATAAATACAAATATTATTATTTTACGGGTGCACGGCCAGACTGTAAAACATAGATTTTGTTCTAACAATAAGCAGGATCAATATTGTTACTAATATTAAAATGTCTGAACGATTACTCTGGAATCTGAATTTTGCAACCGGTTTTACTTTGGAGATGTCATTTTCCAATCTTTCAAATACCTGAGGATTTGGCTGGACAGCTCTTCATTTTAAACACCTGGCACAGAAACCTAAGATCAAAATATAATTATTTTTAACCAATAAAAATATACATCTTACGGAAAGAAATAAAGACATTGTACAGTGTCATCCATTGTCTTTGCTTTACTATACAGATACCCTTCAAGCACATGCTGCTCACCTCCCTTAAAACCCAGTGGCGAACCGTCAGGGCCTTCAAGGTATTCAGAGAATACAAACAAAAAATCGATTTAATTATATAAATAAAATTTAATTAAATGAGATTGTATCTGTGTTGTTGATCTGTAATATTACAGTGTTACTTTGATTTGTTTGTCACTACGCATTTCAGTGGTTTTGTGTTAGAAAAGAAATGCAGCCAATCAGATATTTTGCTGGGTCTCTGGGAAGAATATCCTTCAACCAAGGTATTCTATGGCCCAATCCCAAACCACGCCCTACACACTACCCCTCCGTTTGCGCGTTCGCGCGGAGGGTCCGCCACTTTAAGTGCTGTTCTAAACCAACGAGTGTGGAGGGGGAGTGGGTTATCAAGCCCTCAAACAGCGAGTCTGCATCGGTGCTGACTTTAGACCGGTCTCAACGCTGTGTGTGTCCGTCAGGAAACAAGCTGTTTACAAGTAGTTCTAGCAAACATCCACTTGTGTGTGTGTGTGTGTGTGTGTGTGTGTGTACATACACAGAAGGTCCACTTGTGATAGACACGGTTCGCCACTGTTAAAACCACTTGATGCAATTTATCATGCTTTGCAACAATTACAGACTTTTTTGTTTGCAGGTGTGAACTATTTCTCTGTAAAGTTTATGAGTTTACTTGTGTTGCTCAAAAAAGCCCCCTTGCCATCTGGGAAGTCCGCAGTTTGTGAGGACACCTGCTGAAAAACATGCTCGCACCTGTCATTGTGAGAGTCAGAGGTAGTGGGGCTGCTTTGTTTCTGCACAGTTGCTTGTTCAAGTGTTTCTGTGGTTATGTTCTCTCACCACAGAAGCTAACCATACCTCACATTGTAAATCCACCTGGTGTTTGTGATTTAAAGTGCTGAATATTGAAGGTGAATACGGACAGCTGGATTTGATATTAACTCGCCTCTCAAGGGGCCTGAGTATAATTTCTTCAGGGTGACACAAGCCTGATTGTTAAATAAACAAGACCGATGGGAATACAGAGCATAGCACAACAATATCACAACATATTTGTAATGAATGTAAAAAGTCCTTAAGCTGTATTGAAACTCTTGCTTTTCAGTTTCTAGCTGGTCACATATTGTACATATGAACTGCCTGAAAGCTTGAAGCTCTGCCTTCTAGTGGTAAGAAATGGCAATTCAGATTTATCCTTAGTATTGAATGGTATTAGTTTTTATCTAATTGAATATCATCAGAAATTACTTTAGATTTGGGCCTTAAATCACTTGGTATGAAACCTGTATTACTTTCACATGTCACTATTAAGAAGGAATCAGTGAAGGACACTACACTTAAAGGTGGGGTAGGTAATTCACTTCAGAAACACTTTTTGTTATATTCCATGGAATGCTCTCAACATCCCGATAGCAATGAATATATGAAATACTTTGACAACAAATACATTAAAAAACGTCATCTGTGGAAGCCGTGGCGCTGTAAAAAGCACGACCAATCATCTGAGCCGGCCCGGCTAAAATAACTGGATGGCCTACCTGCCTGTCAGCCTTCCATCTGTGCACAAACTTATCTCGTGCCCTCATTGGTCATGTGCGCGTTCGTGTGTGTTGGAGGAGGGGCTCTGTAAGGAAGTCTGAAGGAAGGGGCAGATTTTTTCCGGTTGTGTACTTTCAAATTCTAGCGCACTCGAGCTGGTTTCTCCATTCTTACCTACCCTACCTTTAAGTGAATGTGATGTTGACAATGTATTCAAACATTATGGCAAATCAAGAAACAGTAAAAACTAAGAAGGAGATTAAAACATTTCAACCAATGTTTTATTATGAGGCCCTAATGTGAATGTGTTCACTAGTAAAGGCAGGTATAGGACACTTTATCTCACACGACAGTTAAACAATTAAATACATCTAAAGTTTTGTAACAATTTAAACACCATTTTTGAGCATTGCTTTAATCCAACACATAGGATCTTGGTGGCACCTCTTCTTTGATTTGTAAGTGTGTCAAAATGTTCTTAACTCAGGACATGTGTTCCTATCAGCAGACATGATGTATATTGCCACCTACTGCTGAATATGAAGAACAGTGTTTCTGATTAAAACTGAAAGCAGACATATTATCCTAATTTTAAGGTTGTTATTAGTATTTGTGTCTCTCCTGTGACATGTCTGCATGCTTTAATGTTCAAAAAGCTTTTTATTGTTCTCATACTGCCTGTGCTGCAGCACCTCTTTTCACCCTCCGTCTGAAACCAGAGCCCAGTCTGCTCTGATTGGTTAGCTGGCCAGCTCTACTGTGAGATACATAGTTTACTTTATTTGTTCATGTTTGAAACTCCATATCCGGTGCCACACTGATTTTCTTTCTGTTGATAAGCTTATTTTCATTTTTTTGTGACCAACTTTTGATTTTTTTTTTTTTGCCCAGGGACTTATACAGATACAAATTATATAGACAATGCAAAAAGAAAAGACAAAGAAATAAAAAAAATAGAATAATAAGAAGAATCCCTTTCCCATGCCACCCCTCCCCCTTCCCACCCATCTTGCCATTTCACAGAAAATCCTACCTGATGTTTGTTAGCAATCGTCTGGGTTCATCTATCTATTATATTATATATATTATTTATATTGTAGCATAACAATTTATCCACATAAAATACATTCATACCTTTTTTTCCACATAAGATGTCATCTGTTTAAGCTGAATTGCGATTAACTCCTAATAATCTACAATTGCACCAAGGTGTGCTTATATGAACAATCATCATTTACATGAATGACATTACCCGATCAGCAGCTCTTTGAATCGCGTCTAATGTTTCCCCCTTAGCCTTATTAGCAGAAGCGATTGACAGCTCTGAGATTAGTAGGTCATGGAAGGATGATATCCATTGCTTGATAAATAAAGTATGTGGGGGTTTCCATCGTATTACAATCTTTTTTTTGGCTGCTGTTAGACCAGCGAAAAGCACCCTTATTTTCTATATAATGAATTCCATGCAGGTTCAGTTCAGGTGAAACAGCGGATGTTTTCCTTGTTTTACTTATTTTTTGTTTAAATTCAGAGTACGTGGTGTATGAGTTGAGATGGGAAAGAGTTTAAGTTGATCTGGAGCGTTCTTGCCCAGTGAAGGAACATTTAAAAGTTGCATTTGTTAGAGTACAATGTGTCAGAGCGCTAGCCAATAGAGGCGTGAGTGTTAAATAGTGAGGTCACTATGTTCCAGATTCCATTGGAGGTGTGTGTGGGAGAGAAACTCCCTCTGGAGGTGTTGGGAAAATACTGAATGTGCTCTTTCAATATCAGAGTCCACATGATAACAAAGGTATCCCAACTGTAGCTGT
>CALSBZ010046683.1:824272-859288 GCA_943591055.1 Gobionotothen gibberifrons | reverse complement strand
TGTAAGTCAATGTAATGTCCCCTGAAGTGGTGTGTGTGTGTGTGTGTTAATAATCTGTCTTTTCTGTTTCCTCCAGTTGAGACGTTGAAAGCAAACAGCGTGAGGTAAAACATATTACTTTATACAGCGTCTGTGTTGTCAAATTAATTACAAATGATGATGTCGTTCACTTCCTCCTCCCACCTGCAGTGTTATGACTTCCTGCGGTCTCCTCTTCGGGACCGGTTTGCATGTCGGGGGTGAGTGGGTGCGAGGTGAAAATGCAATCGGTTCACGTATCTGTCATATTGCATGATAGTTTATTTGTTAGACTAATTCTGCATACATGAACATAGAATGCTTCGTTATTTCAGAAGCGCTTGTAGAGCTGGAACGAGGAGATGTTCAGTGATTTAGAAAAGGGAGTTTGATATTACCGTAAGTGCACAGGAAGAACCACAGGGAGTGGGTGGGGGATCGCCTCCTCTGGTCCGCTCCCCCGTCACCGCCGCAGGAATGACACTGATGGGTTTTAATGCTTGATGAATTTGCACTGTCGTCATTACAGAAATACAACCATATAATAAATACTTAATGCTTCAAATCTAATTGTCATTCAACATTAACATTGGTCAAATGATCTACCAAAATCCAACTATTTGAATAACAACTAAAACTGGGGACAGCTGCAGGATGGGAAACTCCCATTATTGTTGTTGTTGTTGTATAATACATGACACTTATATAGCGCTTTTAAAAAAAACTCAAAGACGCTTTGACAGAGAATAAAACAAAAAACGAAGAAAAGGGTTAGGGTTAGAAAAGAGGGGGGGGGGCAGAATTTTATTATTATTTATTTATTTTTGCGCGTATGAGAGTTAAATGTACTGTGATAAAAATGTGTCTACTAAATCATTTTAAAGTGAATTTTTAAAATAATAATCCAAGCAAGTGTGACAGCCGGCTTGTTTGTCTTCCATATTAATCTATCAAATGTAGTTTTAACAAATTCAATTCAATTCAATTCAATTCCAGTTTATTTATATAGCCCAAAATCACAAATCCTATTTGTCTCAGAAGGCTTCACAATTGGCAATGTAAAAACAACAAACGTATCTTACAAGATCAATGTGAAAATAGCAATTTAAAAAGGAACATAACACAATGACACAAATACAGTTAGAGTACAATAAATACAATTCGATAAAACAAAGGGTCCATGAGGAAAAGGGGGTTTAAAACCAGTCTTAACTGCACGCTGTACTAAAAAGGAAAGCCTTTAACCTACTCTTAAATGTGTGGACACTGTCTGCCTCCCTAATCGTCACTGGAAGTTGATTACAAATGAATTGTTATCAGAAAATACCTAAAGTTGCTGAATTGAATGC
The DNA here is from genome assembly GCA_943591055.1 of Gobionotothen gibberifrons. Taxonomy (NCBI): domain Eukaryota; kingdom Metazoa; phylum Chordata; class Actinopteri; order Perciformes; family Nototheniidae; genus Gobionotothen; species Gobionotothen gibberifrons. The sequence continues at coordinate 857,921 of CALSBZ010046683.1, read as the reverse complement.
TGTTATTTTGAAGTGACTTATCTGATCACAATTCTACAAAAAGGTGTTTAATCCGTCACCTGAAAGCGTGAGCACACACACAGTTTCTTTCTATCTAAACACGCGTGTAAAAGCATTGGTTGCATGTCTGATTTCAAGTAGAAATCAAATCAAGTTTTATTTATATAGCACATTTATAAACGATTTTTGGTCGAGATCAAAGTGCTGTACATATAATACAAATAGCCTACAGTAGAGACACTTTACAGCTAATACAACAATGAACAGGTCCCTTTAGTGCGAAGGGTTGATAAAATAATGACGGTGAAAATGATCGACTGATTAGGGCTGCTGGCTGTCGGATGATTCAATCTGTCTTTACTTCATTTAGTTAAATATATAATGATTTTCCTTGGTTTTTATTTGGTTCGTCGAGTTGTTGGAACCCCTTTAATGCAATATTGGTTGTTATAATTATTTTAAAAAATCGATTTAGTCCAAACAAATACTGTAGAGTAATGAGAAGTGAAGATGAAAGCCAGTCAGCTGCAGCCAAATCAACCTGTTGAACCAGACTATTCAAAAAAAGTCTGACACAGAACACATTGCTGCCTGATTTAAGTTATTTGAGACCGAGTTTCCATATCCAAATGCATTTAAAAACGGAGTCCTAAGAGATCCTTTTTAAAAACTATGAAGCAACCCCTAAAAAGCGGATGCGTGTAAGTGTCTGATACGTCCTCATGCATGTTAAATTGCCACTTTCAACTGGTCTGTACTTGTTATTAATGACATTGATATTGATGAAACTGATTTGCTCAACTGTCTCAAATTGTAATGATTGTGTGCATTGCTTGATTTTTACTTAACAGACTGTATGTGGTTTGTCTTGTGTGTCATGTTTTGCATTTTGTCTTTTTGTATGTCTGTAAGTTGTTGCTATTGTCGAAAAAAATTGTTGAAAACGAGATGGTGCATCTCAAGGGGTTTATCCCAATGAATACATTTCTATATATAAATATCCTCCTACTATAAGCATGATAAAAGCCGTCCACTAAAACACACATGGTTGTTTAAAAACGTAGACCAATACAAGGTGTTATATTGGGTGTTTTCCCCTCACTTATCATACATTGTCATATATATTTTTGGTTTGTACTAAAGTCTAAGAGGATGTTTTTAAAAACCTCCTTCTCAACCAAAGGTATTTTCTAAATGTGTGCACACCTCATCCTCTCAAAGGTTTTCTAGGGGGGTGGAACAGCAGGTCGAGCGTTACAATGCGAGACATGTAAATGTGCAACAATAACGTATGAAGAGGAGGAGAAGGATTAGACACAATATATAGCAACACCTCCTGTTGCATTGAAATCATTCTAGCCCTGGGGTTACAAAGGTTTATATAAACAAACAAGCTAAAATAATTGTTATTTTAACAGATCGGAATAAACAACAGATACCCTCGAGCACAGACTTCCTCCCCATACTGTAAAAGTTAGAACATATCTACAATTTTAACAGTCAGATGTGTTTTAAATCTAATAATAATACATATTTTTAAAAAGCCAACATACCTCGGCTGCAGCGACTCTTCTTCTGCTTCTACACAGTGAGGGTTTTTAGTTTGTCTGAGCTCCTCTTACTCAAAAGGGGGCTTGTGAATAGGTTGTCTACACGACGGTGACACATCCTTGACCTTTTAGAGCTAATAACAAAATCATCTTTTACCAGCAACGACCACACTTGCAGCGAATTGTTGTTTTGGAAATTGATCATTTTATGGGAAAAGTAAAGCAGAAGCGGCAGAGCAGTGGGAGTATGAGACGACTGGTAGCTTAAACCACAGCAGCAGGGGAATAACAGCTGAGGGGCTGAGAGGATATTAAAGGCCATGAAACTGCCGGGTACCAAAACATCAAACTCCAATTGGAAAGTTTTGTTTTAAAATCAAAGATCCAGCGTGTAAACGACACCTACTCTCTCGCTGCTTGGTGATGAATTATTCTCAAAACTGAAATATGTTTCTTATTACATGAAGGTCTTCCGATCTTTGTGCTGCACAGCTGTTGAAGTAGTTATTTAGTTAGTAACTTTATCGTCCACAATGTTGAATATCTGGTTGATTGAAACGTTGCACAAAACAGTCAATTAAAAAAATATTGTAGGAGCACAGAAACAGTGTTCAAATTCTGCTTTTACCGACTTATTTTGGTTGTGCGTACCTTGCTTTCCCCCGATATCAACATGAATTAAAGAGGCCTTAATATGCTTTTGGGGGTTTTCCCTTTCACTGTAGTGTTTTATATTAGGTTTTAGTGTATGGTAATGGTCTGCAAAGGCTAACATCCCAAAAGTTCCCTCCACAGGGAGTTTCTCCGCCAGGCCTCAGATGATTTGAGGCCAAATATCATATTTAGACTTTTTTTTTTTTTATACATATAATTGTAACGCAATACATGATTGCCACTAAAAGCCTTGTCTCTACATTACAATAAAATAAAAATAAAAATTCATTCATTCATTTTAATAACAAATTCAAGTTAGTAGCTATTAAAGGCATTAAAAGACAGAAATGTATAATTCTTTCTTTAATATAAATGTTTCTTCTGCCCGTAAAGTGTCCAAACCAGGCTTTTCTGGATAAGCGCGTTTTTAAAACATAGCCATTGTCCATGCCGGTTTCAGATTATTTGTCACAGTTGCTCCGATCAGATCGGTCTCCTCCATTTTGTAGATTATTTACGACTTTTGAATCCACATAAACACATCGGCAAAATCCGGCTTACTTTGAGCATGTGTTTAAAACAGTTTAATCCCTTTGTGAATTGTTTCCACTTGCGCCGTCCTTTAATTTCTTCATACAGCGGGAATCCAAATGAATTAATCCTGAGTCCAATAACCATCAAAGTCACTCCAATAGTGCTCCTTAATTACGCTTTCATCCTCCTTTAACACAATACTTCAGTTTGTGACAGTAGTTGTAGCATTTGAGACTTTGAAACTTTAATTACCGCTGTTGCACCCACCCCCCCCCCCCCCGGTGTGTGTGCGCAACTTCCAACAGGAGTCATTTGGGGGGGCTCTTGGGAAAAAAGGTTGGGAACCCCTGCTCTATTGGATAGTGACATCACTATGGAACAGCTCAATCACACTTCTATTGGCTAGCGCTCCAACATATACGTGATAGGCTAAGGGGCGGGACATCTCTAAGAGGTTGAGTAACTTTATCGTCCACAATGTTGAAAATTGTCTTTGGTTTCCCCCGATATCAACGTGAATGAAAGGGGCCCTATTCTGCTTTTTGGGGTTTTCCCTATTTCACTGAAGTGTTTTATATTAGGGTTTTTGTGTAATGGTCTGCAAAGGCTAACATCCCAAAAGTTCCCTCCAGAGGGAGTTTCTCCCCCCCCCCCCTCCCTGCCTGAAATGCCTCTATTGGAGAGTGACATCACTATGTAACAATCACACTTCTATTGGCTAGCGCTCCAACACATTGTACGTGAAAGGCTAAGGGGCGGGACAATTGTTGACCAATCACAACAGAGCCGGCCAGCTAACCAATCAGAGCAGACTGGCCTCTGGTTTCAGACAGAGGGTGAAACAGAAAAAATAAAGAGCTTGTTGAACATGGAGACATGTCAGAGTAGACACAACATACAAAATGAGCAGAATAGGACCCCTTTAAATACAGTTAGGGTCGTTGCATCATCATAATTCGTTACGGTGCATACTTGTTTGTGTCCACTCTGAGAGTTTCAGCTCTTTCTGTTTCACCTTCTGCATGCTGCACTTTGAACTCTCAGAAGGTGGATGGATCTGAGTCAGAGGGGCTAACATAAAATGAGTTTTGGAAATACTGGACTTTTGATTTGGCTAATCTCAAGCAATATTAAGCCTCAGCTCGTCAGATGAAAAATATAAGGAATCCATATAAACCCGAAGACTTTAAGAGTCTTGCATGCTCAGATATATCTCTAAGTACGAGGGAGGATTTGTGAAACAAGTTATTTTGGAAATCTACAATGCTTGCATTTTTATTTGTTTTTCGGAATATATATAAAAAAACACTTTAGCCAACGCTTTTCATATTTTCCACTCAATGTTCTTCCACTTTCAAAAAACAGTTGTCAGAACTTTCATAATCAGTGGAAAGCATCCTCAAAATAATAGACAGCCGTCATACGGAAAAACACGTCACTACAATATCCTGTTTATTTACAAAAGTATGGTGTTTGCAGTATCGGTGTATAGGAGTGATCAGAATACTTCATTTATCCTGAAGGGGGGGTATTGGGTTTTATTAAACCCAATGCCCCCTTGTGGGTCAAGTATAAGAAGGCGAGCCTCCGGAAGCTCCAGGTTGCATATAATGACTGTTTGCGTATACTGCTTAGAAAACCAAGGTGGTGCAGTGCAAGTGAAATGTCTGTAATGTACGAGTCAACACGTTCCATGGTCTTTTGAGAAATCTGATGTACAAATTCATCTGTCGATTGAATGTTTCTCATAACTCTGTCATTATGCTGCTTTCAAATCCGTGTCTCAGTGCTGTAAGATACCAGTCACCTCTGTGGAAACATTGGTATAACTGCCTTTTTTTATTTATATTTGAGTGTTGTATGTCTTTTAATAATGGACCAAGAGTCTCTTTAAATAAAGATGATATTAATGTTCCAGAATAAAAGAAAATATGCATATAAACATGAGAAATTAAAAGCAAAAAGGTGCAAAAAAACGAATAAAATTGAATTAGAATATAAACATAGGAGTTTAGAGTTAACATGCACATTGTGCTACACAACTCAAGTATGTCTTGACAAAGATGTCAAATAATATGTAAAAATGTGCATGATAAAATACACAGTGGTGAAGATATGAGTTTTGCAGAGTTAGATATTGCACTGGTTTTGCAGCCTAACTATTGTCTGTATTGCACGGTTTAAAAGAGCCAGTGTATTCACTCAAAGCAAAGTACAAGTCTTCTTCTGTAGATTATAATTATCAGCAGGAGCGCTTTCTTATAACGCGATCACATTAGAGAGTTGTACCGCAGACGTTGACTTTGTTCAGTAACAGAAAAGCTGAAGTGAGAGTGACTTTACAGAGTTACTCATCCCAAGTCTAGTTTGTCATTTCTGTCTACAGTAAAATAATCGAAGCGAGTCAACACAAGCTGAGTCACACAACTTTCACTGTCTGTTCCCCCGAGGTCCGTCTGTCTGTAAAAGCAGACAATATGAATCTGAGGGAGGTTCAATTTAAACACAACACTGACGAAATGAACATGTTATGAAATACATTTTATTGTCAGGCATTGTAGAAAAAGCTGTGCAAAGATACAGTATGTTAAAATATTTATTCACAAACTACACAAATCTGTCCCAACAAAAAGAGCTTCTGTTAAAAGTGTTTTAGACTCAAAAGTGAATCTCAGAGGAAGGCCGTAACACGCTCAGTAAAGATTGGTCTTCTTCATTATCTTCATGAAATCCATCTCGTTGATCTCACCGTCACCATCCTGGTCTGCCTCGTCGATCATTTCCTAAAAAGGAAGACATAAAGTCTGAAAAGGTACGCTTGATGCATCACATGGCAGAGCGAGCACTCACTGCGACTGACAGTGTGACCTCTCAGTCTCAGAGCCCACGCTCCTCAGAAATAGCCTAAAGCTGCTATTTTGATATAATGTGTAAGAACATAAGGGGAACTAAGTCTTAGCTGTAAAGATCTGTGTGATGTAAAGCTAATGTTTACTATTAAAAGTGAAGAGGAACATTATACATTCCTCTTTAAGTGAAATCAGCTCTTACTTCGTGATAAATCCTAGAGTGGCGAAGTCCCTCCCTTTCCGGGGGACCTCCATGGGACCTTATTTCGGAAAAAGTATGTATTGAAGTCAATGGAGAGAGAACGATTATCTTTCGATCCCGTTTGAATTGTGCCACGAATTACACATATGATGTTTGTCAATTTAAAAGATAATTTTGCAAGTCAAAAAAACTTTTTTTTTTTGTGTGAAACCGCTCAATGAAGTACATCTCCCGTCTCGCACCACACACCAAGACGGCCGTCACGTTGGCACATTTCACTTCTTTCTTTCAGAATGAGGCGAAAAGTATTAAAAGAGGTGAAAATCACTCCAAGTCTGGGCATGTTGAGAGCTGTACATACACACAAGGGGAGTTAGTCGGTTCCTAAGAGCCAGCATGCGGGACCGGGATTCTGGGATTTGTAGTCTTTCTAGTTGCGTATTTTTCATAGTCTTATATTTCAACAGTTTTACAACAAACTGACTTTTTTGACATGGATATGTGTAATTCGTGACACAATTCAAACGGGATCTAAAGATAATCTTTCTCTCTCCATTGACTTCAATACATAATTTTTCCGAAATAAGGTACCATGGGTCGGAAGTAGATGGGCGGGACTTCGCCTCTATACATTGAATTGATTTACTTAAAACAAGGGACAGTGTACATTAATCAACAAGTACTCAAATTAGCCAAAAGGCTAGTTTTCACCGATAGTCTCTTTGCCAGATGGTGATAGACATCCTAAAAGCAATAATAAAAATACCACAACATTGTTATACCATTGTACATATTTACAATAGATGACATCACTGAATACAGATAAGAGCAAGTCATGATAATAAATAAAACATTCACAATACACACTCATACTAACACCTACACCCACACATCAGTGCTGACACTGTTGATTATTAATGAGCCACTTTGTAACACTGTGCTTGAATGTGTAGTAGGATGAGGACTCTCTTATTGGTTGTGGTATTGAATTCCATTGATGGGATGCGTGGAATGAAAAGACAGCCTGGCTGAATGCGCTTTTCCTAAATGGGATGGTGCCGTCTCCCCTAGCCGCACCTCTAGTAGCCCTGGTTGAGATGGGCTTTAGGCTGATGAAGCCAGCCAGAGGGGGAGGAGCCAACCCACGAGTGATCTTATAAACTAAACAGGCATTTTTCTAAACTATGAGATTTCCCCAGCTGAACAGATTATACTTTTTAACAATGTGGCAATGATGATACCGGAATGGCTTTTTGTCTAGTGTTTTGAGTGCTTGTTTATATAGTGATTCCAGAGCTGTAGAGTGTGCATTAGACCAGCTTATCAGACCGTTGGTGTGGGAGAGGACCATTGAGTGAAGGTACAGCTTAGCTGCTGCAGTTGATAGGAAGTTTCTAATGTATCTGACATTTGACAGATTGAACTTCACTTTATTGCCGACCTTTTTGATATGGGTTTTGAAACTGAGGTTTACTTGTACTCCGCGACAACCTGTAGTCTCCTTCCAGAAAAGAAAACATCTTGTTCTGTTATAATGCTGTGGTCCTTGGAGAAGAACATACACACCGTCACACGTATAAAATAAAACAGTTTGTTTATCTTATGTAACATACAGGGACTATAACTGCGTTTTGTTCTGTTGAAACATTTTAGAAAACCTTGACCATGAGCTAGTAGGAAATCAATCGGTAACTTTTGGGGAGTCAGAAACTAATAATTACCAAAGGATTTTCCCTCTGTTATAAATGTATTTGTTGTAGTCGGAGGTGTGTGGTGCAGTGGGTTGTGCGTTGGTGTTTGGATCAAGGGAGCACAGGTTCAAACCCCACTGCAGTCAGCATGTCGTTGTGTCCCTGAGACACTTCACCCCAAATTGCTCCTGTGGGGATTGTCCACAGTATTGAGTATGTAAATCGCTTTGGAGAAAAGCGTCTAACAAGTGACATGTAATGTAATGTTGTAGTTGTAGTTTTCACAGTAGTGTTAGGCTTGGCCTGATTATTAAGTGTGTATATGGGATTAAATAATATAATAAATGTAGAGAAATTGAGCAAAACTGAGCCAGTTAGTGGGTAGTGAAGGGGGGATTTTTCTAGTCTTTATCGGCATGGAGGGCATGTTTTAAGGCTTCCTGCTACAATTCAAACATGCCATGAATGTTTGCATTGTAACGCAACGTAGTACTTCATCAGAAAACAAATTATATTTTTTCTTTGGCTTGTATCTGCAGCAACCATTTCTATAAATGAAAGATACATAGAGCAAATGTTCTTTGCAATGGAACAAAATGTGAAAGTAGGATTATTGCTGAAACTACTCTCAGTCCTCAGACATGAGCGCAGTGTGAGGAAAACAGACTCTTTCAAGAAACCTGCATCGAGAATTGCAAAACAAACTATTACACATACACACACTTTTCATGCACTTTATATACTATTTTTATATCAATATTTTTAACTATTTATTTCCCCGTATGATTGTTTATGTTGTCTGTCCTTTTTTAGTGTTATGTATTTGTTTGTATTTTTTGCACACCGGGACAGAGTTGCACTCTGAATCTCGTTATACTCTGTGTATAATGACAATAAAGGCTTTAACTTTAACTTTTATTAATACAAACAGGGTGTATGCAGGAATCCTGAAGTCAAATGTAATACCTTTCAAGACCTTTTTTAAGACCCTTTCCATACATTTTAAGACCTCATCGTCTCTTGGAGTTCTAACCGGTTACCTTGGCGACACACTTTACCTCACATTGACTATATACAGTATTGATTGTCCTTCCTCCTTATCTTCCAACCATTTGGACGCAAACAAAATGTAATACCTTGGAAAATGCCGTTTAATACTTTTTAAGACCCCGCGGACACCCTGACAAAGGTTATAACTTACTTAAATACATAAAAACCTAACTGTGTCTAAAGAAAGAAAGAAGGGCTTTGAGTGCTTCAGTACAACACATCTTCTTGAAGGGGCATGTCTATGTGGATGGACTACCAAAAACATTATATATAGTAAAAAATAAAAATACAATACCTGTAATTCCTCATCTGTGAGGTTTTCACCCAGCTCTTTGGCAACTCTCTTGAGATTTTTGAATGAGATTTTTCCTGTGCCGTCGTCGTCAAACAGCCGGAAAGCCTTCAATATTTCTTCTTTGGAGTCTTTTTCATTCTATTATCATGAAAACATAACGATGATTAATATTATACAGCGTCGATTCAAGCCGTTTCCCATTTACTGGAACTGGCAACCAAATGTCATCAAAACAACATCTATTAATAACTTTTTGGAAATCTAGACACTTATGACACATTTTCATTTCTAAGAATGTTCCCAGGATATTAGGCAGGTGTGTTACACTCACCATTTTTACTGTCATCATAGTGAGAAAGTCATTGAAGTCAATTGTTCCAGAGCCCTCTTTATCAATGTCTGCGATCATGTTCTTGATCTCTTCTTTCTTTGGTTCAAAGCCCAGCGCTCTCATGGCAACCTGTGGAACAGAACCAGGGGAAATCTGAGCTGGCTGTGTCCCCATTATCAGGAGATTTGTTCATCAACACGTACACTTTCTGCCGGTGGTGGATAGTAACCAAGTGCATCTACTCAAGTACTGTACTTAAAAAGGTGGGGTAGGTAATTCACTTCAGAAACACTTTTTGTTATATTCCATGGAATGCTCTTAACATCCCGATAGCAATGAATATATTAAATGCTTTGACAATAAAATACATAAAGAAATGTCATCTGTGTAAAAAGCACGACCAATCATCTGAGCCGGCCCGGCTAAAGTAACTGGATGGCCTACCTGCCTGTCAGCCTTCCATCTGTGCACAAACTTATCTCGTGCCCTCATTGGTCATGTGCGCGGTCGTGTGTGTTGGAGGAGGGGCTCTGTAAGGAAGTCTGAAGGAAGGGGCAGATTTTTTTCGGCTGCGTATTTTCAAATTCTAGCGCACTCCAGCTGGTTTCTCCATTTCTTACCTACCCTACCTTTAAGTAAAACATGTAAGTATTTTCACATTATGCTACTCTACTATATTTTGTAAATCAATGTTGTACTTTTTACTCTACGACATTATTTTACAGTTGTAGTTACCTATTACTTTGCAGCTTAAGAACAGTATTATTACAAAATACATACATTATTATATCATAGGTTAAGCTACCCTGTAGTATATGAAGTAATTCAAATAACCCCCACATTTAAAAAGTGCAAAACTGAAGTGATGAACACATTAATGCATCAATAAATATAATACAATAACTCAAATATAAGTGGTTTAAATGGCCCATTCTGCAAAATGCGTACTCTTACTTTTGGTACTTAAAGTATATTTTGATGCTAATACTTTTGTACTTTTAAATACAATTTTGAATGTAGGACTTTTACTTCTAATTGAGTTTTTTAACACTGTAGTATTGCTACTTATAGTTAAGTTAATAATCCTAGTTCTTCTATCTCTGCAGACATATACGTCCTGCCATCTCTATTAGACCAGGAGCCCACCTTCAGCTCTTTCACATCGATTGTTCCAGTGCCATCTGTGTCGAAGAGGTCGAAAGCTTCTTTAATTTCTTGCTTTTGCTCCTCGTTCAGTTCCATTTTGGGAACTGCCTTTTTCCTTGGACCAGACGAAGAGGTTGGTTTTCGGTAACCTGAAGCCTAAGAAGAAAACACACACATTGAGAGGTGGTTGCTTCTTTGTATAAGATAGTAACTAGTTGTGTAAAGTAATTATGTACATTTACTCAAGTGCTGTTCTTACAGTAAAGTAATATATATATATATATATATATATATAGTTGTATGCTACTTTGTACTTCTAATCTACTACAATTCAAAGGCAAATATTGCACTTTTACTCCACTACATTAACGTAGTACCTTACTTACTTTGCTTTTATAAAAATAAAACATAATCAACCGTTAAATACGACTTTAGTTAGTAGAAATGCACAAGCTACCCTGCAGAAAATAAATACATAAAACATTATTTCCACCTTCACCAGCTAGATACACACATTAACACATCAATAATTATAATCAAAACATATAATATGATTCTGAAATTGACCAATCTGCAAAATTAGTAATTTTTGGTACAAGTATATTTTGATGCCAATACTTTTGTACTTTTACTTGAGTGACATATTGATTGCAGGACTTTTACTTGTAGCAGAGTATTCCCACACTTCTACTTTTGCTCAAGTACAAGATCTGAGTACCTCTTCCACCTCTGATAGTAACTAATTCTGCAGGATCAGCAGAAAGAGCCATAAGTAGTGTGTGTTGCTATGATGCTAGTTAGCTAACTTTAGCTTCCATGAGGCTAACCAACACACACGGTTGAACGGCTTTATATCACTGTCTGTCAGCATTTCAGGGTAACTCCCGACATTTTCTGAAAATGAAATACATTGTACCAAACATGTATATGAAAACATACCATTTAAATGAATGTTTCAGCCGGGAAAGTCGAAAAAGTTGTGTATGATAACCGGATGTCAACAAAGCAGGCACGCAGCAACGGTCTTATGTTGAATGACATGTGAGATAGCCAATAGAAACCATTATAGCAGCGTGACGTAATTAAAATAGCCAATTGCAAACGGTAATGGGCGGGATTTTACAGGGTCCTCCAATGGTTGAGATCGTTTCTTGTCGCCTGGCAACCATGAAACCATACGCATGCGCAGTGCTTAATCTTTTTTTCCCGGAGCAGCTGGTCAGTGGGAACAGAAACAACTATCCTCTGTCATTAAATTAAGGTAAACATACTCTTTTATAGATGAAGCTTGTTTAGCTAAATCTTCATGTGCAGACATATGTAGGTTTGGTTCGTTTTTGGCAGTGTTCATTTAGAAGTTACGTATTGTTTTCGAAGTAAAGTATTAGCTTGTTAGCTCAGCATGCAAGCTTCTGCCTGTCTTGCAGGTTTGTTGTAGAAATAAGCTACCTTAATGCACACTTAATAGCTAGTCCTGCATTCAAAATGTTAAAGTTCACCAAGTATTACCAGCTAAGTTTATCTTAAGTATCTAACATAATGCAGGATACCATGTGTTTTGTATGCATATTATAGTATTGTTCTATTCACGCTTCTAAAGTGACTGCTGCTTCATTTAATATATAATGATGCATCATATTGTATAAGCTTATCACATGTTTTGTATGTAATATTATAACTGTTCAGGTTACTTGTTACAAGAGTTAGGGTTAGATGCCACATATAGGCTTAGTTGAGTATAATATTTCCCACTGAAATGTAATTAAGTAAAGTATAAAGTACTATAGCATATAGTGCCATGCCTCAAACGTATGCTAATATATAATAAACTGTACTTAGTTACCTTCCATTAATGTTAGTAAGACTTAACACATGCAATGGTAACCAAACTCAATACAATACTTTTAGTTTGTAATCAATATTTATTTTCCTTTTACAATTCAGACACCTCAAGTAATGCTTGGAAGCACCATTATAAACCACCGACAACATGTTGGACTTCAGAAGCTCGCAGCGCTGGCAGGAATCACACATTCCTCTTTGGGCCCCAATAAAAAGTATAAGTTCATCCAGGATGAAGCGAGCGGGGAGTCAGCTCTGGTGTGCTCCTGTTTTCGCATCTTTGAGAATCTGGAGCTGAGCTGTGCCGTGGGTCAGCTGGTTCACGAGACTATCCAGGCCCACCAGAAGGTCTATCACACAGGGTCGGGATGCCTGCTGTTTCTCGCAGGAGCGTGGAGTCGTGCTGCTCTGGAGTGCCTTCAGAGAGGGATTCCAGTCCCTCACATCCTCTCTGCTTTGTCTGAAGGGATGGATATATGCGTCGATGTTTGCAGAAAAAGCAGCGTCTCCACTGAGGGTCTCGATGTTGAGCCATCTGAGAGCTTCAATGCGAAATCACATGCTTTAGGATTTCAACTGTCAAAGAAACCCAATGTGGAAGCTTCCCAAGCATCACGCAACCTGCAAGAGCCATCAACAGTTGGTCTTAAGTCTCTAAATGGCAGTAGACAAAGACAAATAAAACTCAGCAGACATTTTTACGAGGCCAGATCAGAAAATGTCTCAACAGTAACGCAACCTGATCACCCTAAGCTCCCTGACATTGCACACATCGCAAAGGGATTGAGTCATGGTTGTGTCGATGCGATGAATTTAGTAGTAGAAGCTAGCCGAGTACAGTCAAAAAATCATCCAGAAAACATCAGCTGTTCCACATTTGATGTCACTAAATGTATGACTTGTGTGCTTCCTGGTTTACCAGAGGAGCATGCATGTGTTCTACCAGGCTGCATCGTCCTTGTATCTGATGAACAGGCTTCAGTTGCACATCACTTAAAAGAACAGTCCTTAAGAGTTGCTCTAATTAATGGAGATTTATCAGACACCTATCGCCATCTTGGCTTTAAAAAGCTAACAGGTGTACAGTGCGTGAGCGACCAGTCAGACTTTACAAGTTCAAGCAAAGACAAAGAGTGGATGGAAAAGATCGTGACACTTCTGTTGAACCTGGGAGTGAACCTGATACTTGTCAGCGGGCTGGTTCGTGAGGAAGTGATTCAGCGCTGTTGTAGACACCATATACTTGCGGTGGAAAAAGTGAAGGCTTCCGTTTTGAGAGCCTTTGCTAAAGCAACGGGAGCTGTTCCGGTGACATACGCCACACAGTTGAGTAGGCACTGTGTCGGTGTTGGTGTTAAGGCTGAAATATGGAGGGACCTCAGCAGCTATGATGGGAAACCTTTAATTACTGTGAATATTTCCACTGTAGAAAACAGCGAGTTGGTCACAGTGATTCTCTCAAGCTGCGTACATGGCAAGCTGCAGGTCATGGAGGACCGGTTCTGGGCCTGTGCTTATCGTTTACACCACATGCTGGAAGACAAAGTCCTCCTGCCTGGTGCTGGAGTGACAGAAATGCTTTGTGTTCACCACCTTCAAAGGGAAGCAGAGAAACATGTCAAGCATCACAGAGAGACGAGCAGGGACTCTAACCCTTACAGAGGCGAAGTGTTGAACCTCATTGCAGATGGTTTATTAGATTACATATCCACCGTAATGGTTAACACCGGAAGGTTCTCAAAAGTCAAAGCCATGACGGCAGCACGCCAACAACTGCAGAACAATAATGAAAGTCTTGATGCAAAATTCTCACAGCTTTCCTTGGAAGGTGAAGAGGAGGATAGTGGAGTTTCATTACCGATGAAATCAAGCAAAGCACCCGCAGTAAAGATCTATGATAATCTGAGTGTGAAGCAGGAAGCATGGAGGAGAGCTCTAGATCTGGTCGTCCTGGTCTTGCAAACTGATGCGGAGGTCATCACCGGCATTGACCAAACATCTGATGATACACAAGAAAAGCTGATGCTGTTGTGATTTCATTTTGAAGGATTGGCTCTCCGACACATCTGATTGTTTTTGATCCCAAATTGGAAAAATATATGTATTTAACTTGTTTGTAATGTATTTTTGTATGACTGGTACAAAGGAAAAGTCCAATAAAGTGTTTTCATATTCTTTATTTTCTTGTCATCAATAAATAGTCAAAGAAACAAATAACTTCACATGTGCTACCACTTGGGGGAGACAAATTATTATATGACACTTGAGTTGATCTGACTCTTTAATCCAAACTGAGAAAGAGATTCTGAATTGTGAAAATCATGAATATTCCTAATTCATGCATGTTCACGAAAGCATCTGATGACTTCTTTAATGATTTGAATCCTGACCTCTAGGTATTCTGAATAAATTGGAGAACAGCATCTTGAAATAAAAAACAAAACAGATATGAAGTACGGTCAGTAGTTATAAGATATGTCAGATTTCTCAATGTACTCCTTTCACAGGAAATACAATAAAAGTCAGTTTATATGTATTATCAACCAGGCCTGAATTCACTTACATTACATGACTGTGAACACACCTTTTGTCTTCATGGTTAGTTCCCAAAAGAAATAGTGCATGTCCAACACAACAATATAATTTCCCCCTCTTACCGGTGTGTTTTTAGTGTTGTTACCGTTCCTTTATGATATTCACTATGTTCCTACTGCTTGGATAACACTGCTCACCTTATACCCTGAGACTGGAGGTTTAATGACCTGCTCTGTCATAATAGTGATGTTTGGAGGGGAAGGAACAGCTCCAGACAGAGTCAATGTTTTTGGTTAAGTCTTATTAGGTCATTTCCCTGAACGAAGTGAAATAAATGTAATAACAAGGTTATTCTTTTTTTAAATTTATTCTAGAAACCATCCATTTACCTTCCTAAAAGATCATTGGAAGGTCACAGGAATATTACAATCCTTGCAATCCTTGGCACTTGATGCCTTACGTTGATTCACCCATGAATCAAGGCTTATTTTACAATCAGATTCACAACACTTTATTTTAAAGTGACAGTTGCTCAATTTTTGAAGGAAATAAATAAAATACTATCAGTTATATTAGCACAAGAAGTTAAAGTCAATTGTGCAATAAAAAGATACAATTAAATACAAATACTTATTCAAACATAAGTTAGTGTAAGAATGCACAAAAAAGATACAAATATTCATATAAAACGAGAAAAGATCAAATGCAATAAAAAGAATAAGTTATAAACAAACTGTTATTCCACAGAAGAAATGTCTACTAATTGGAACATTTAAAAAAACCCTGAAAAAACAAAGATCATTCACGTAAAAGAGAAGCACTCTCTCCTTTGGACTCTTTCCTATTATGCACGTTGTATTTCAAAGGTGTCAGCTAAAGCGACACGTGAGACCTTCCATTTCCTCTGAGTGTCTAATTGCATCCTAAAAATAGTTCAGTGTAATAAAAAGTTTGCAAATGCTTTAAGGTGGAACCTTGACTCAGGCATTGCTCAGCAGGGGTGTGCGATTGAGAAGGGGGGGGGGGGGGGGGGGGGTATGACATAACATCACAGACACAACATTGATGAGGAAATCGGTAGTGAAGTCTGACACATCGGAGAATTCAGGCTTTCACATTACTGGCTGCTGCAAGCTTCATATGCATGGAGAATAACCTGGACTGATGCATGCAAAAATCATAGATTACCTAAATAAAGTTTACAAGGTGTGTACGATGATCCAGTTTAATTTCATATATGCAAGATGAGACCATAGATTGTTCATTTATTTTGGCTTGGGTAACTTATTCATTGACAAACAATTACTATTCCAAGATTTTGAAAGGAACTTAAGGCAAGTTTTTTTTTTGATGTGCTACTGTACATGGTATGGAGGTATTGGTATTCACAAATTATAATTTTAAAGTAATGTTTTCCTGCACCAGAATGCCAGAGGAACTTGTAGGTAATTTTTGTTTGAGAACAGGTGCCAATCCGATACAAGAATGTGTCATGCATGTATTTTTAGAAAGAAATAACTGGCAAACCAAAAATAAGGATAGAGAGTTTCTCGATTGATACAGTCCCAGGAAAAGGCTCCTAAGGATGTCCGATACACATCTGAGATATTTTCTGTTTGGACTCCTATTTGGACTTAATCCTTACAAATATCCAAATTGTAGTCACTCGATTGTGACTGGATGTCAGATGTTTTACTGACTGTTGTAGTAAATCTATCATTACTGTAAGTCTCATTTAATTATAACTTCCTTCTCTGGCTTGATTTTCCCGCGGTTTGAATTCACATCTAGCTTCTAATTCTCACTTCCTTAGAACAGACAGAAGGCTGTCTCTTCGACCATTGGTTTGTAATTAACATGTATGCAGTGTTGCATTGTATGTTGTCAGATCTTGTACGAACGTGTTGGTGCAAAGACTCTGTCCTTTCAGCTGAAATAGATTAACTCCGATGCTTTGACTTTTATTGACTTTATTAAATAACAAAACTTTGCTTTAAACTTCTATGATTTGTTCACAGGTTGTTTTTGTGTGGAATTTCCTCCACACTGTCCAGTTGAACCAACAGCACAGCTGACTTTCACCCATCCACGAGTTCAGATCTGTGGTTACCATTACCCAGAAGGCCTGACCAGTGATTGTTTTGGCAAATGGATGGTCCTTGAATCCAAAAAAAAAAACCTTGCACAAATGATTCCCGTCACTAA
Source organism: Gobionotothen gibberifrons (assembly GCA_943591055.1). Classification (NCBI taxonomy): domain Eukaryota; kingdom Metazoa; phylum Chordata; class Actinopteri; order Perciformes; family Nototheniidae; genus Gobionotothen; species Gobionotothen gibberifrons. Next base: position 841,037 of record CALSBZ010046683.1, on the reverse strand, counting down.
CTCTCAACTACTTCTGAGTAAGTTCAGATTGGACATCATTCGTGACGCAGGTTTGCTCATCGGAGTCTCCTGGCAACTCTCCTTCACATTGTTGTTCTGCACCTATGAATAGACCTTATTCAACTCTCAGGCTGCATGAATGGAAACACTGGTTCGGTTCACATGCTGCTCTTGGCGCTCTGAAGGGTCTCAGTGGCACAGTACAAGTTGCACGTCCCCCCCCTCCTTGCCCTCATCTCCTTTCACGACTCCTTCTGGGTTGGTTGGTAAGAAAAGTGAGCCTTTAGTGGGCGTGAGCGAGTGTGTGTTGGTGCTCCTAGGGCGCATGCGAACTGAGGCCCGAAGGGGAGAGCCTTGCACACAGATCTAAGCCAGCTGCCCTGATTTAAACACTTCATTGCAAGAAGAGTGGAAGCGAAGGGGGAATCTGCATGCAATCCCCCCCCTACCAGTGTGCTCAAAGTACACTGGCAAAGCAGCTGCCCGATCTACAAGCTACACATTTGGACGCTTGCAAGTAAAGGCATTAAGGAGCCTTTCCGTCTCACATTCTCAGGACTCAAAGGGCACTGAGAGGGGGGTCCTTTAGGCAAACTGACCTCTGGGGTTAACCTGAATCAGTGTTTGTGAAGCTCTGTGGAGGAGGGGAGGAGGGAACAGTTAGTGGGAGGTGGGAGGCCACATTGGGGCTCCTGAGCTGCTCAAGAAGGAGACGAAGCAGTCGCCGGGAAGCAAGGCAAGAGGAGGATATGGCCACGGGAGAAATCACAACACTTCCCTCCACACCTGATGACGGAGGCAGCGGCGGATTTCCTCCCGGGAGCTTCAAGGACCCCAAAAGGCTGTACTGCAAGAACGGGGGCTTCTTCTTGAGGATAAAGCCTGAAGGGGGTGTGGATGGAATCCGAGAGAAGACCGACCCCCACAGTAAGTACTTCCAGTCCCTCTTCGTCTTTGCTCTGCACCGCACACAAAGCTTCTTTATGCTCTTTTTTAATTTGCAACAAGGAAGTCAAATCATCATGGAGGAACGATGTGAGTTTTCCAACTTGCTGAGGTTTACTCTCCACTTGTAAACACTAAAGCGTGTGTAGGCCTACGAATGGAAAGTTTAATAACCGCAGACCTCAATCAAAGGGAACTTTAATGGAAAATGCAGGATGTTTTTAGTAAATGTATATCCCCATGTTGAGTCAAAGCCATTTAACTGCTTACAGTGGAGTTTACGTCACTCAAAACAGCACAACATGGAGTTAAAAGCCGGAATGAGTCATTTCCTGATCTACAGATCCCTGTCAGTGTTTGACGTCAATGAATAATATATCTAAAAATGATACTGTGAAAACTCAATAATAATTACAACCCCCAATCACTCTTAATTTTCACTCACTTATACATTGAGAGAAGTTTTATCTTGTCTAAAGTTCTCCTTGACTGAAATTGAAACAATCTGTGCCCCTGTATCACTGATTACTTTTAGGTTGCATCAGTAAGTGGGAGGGGAGGAGATGGGACGTTAACAAAATAAAGTTTTTCCGAGGAAAACATTGTTAGAAGTGCATTGCCCAAGACACATTGTGACCTTTCAAACAGGTGCCAGATCTGAAACCAGCTCAAGGACACATGCACTATTTTTAGAATAATTGAATTACATTCAGTGAGACTAAATTGACTTTTGAAGACACGATAGCAAATGATCATTATCAAAGTGTAAGTAATACATATCCCCAATGAGTCACACAACAGGAGTCAGTATTCATCATTTGGCTTTTCCCAGCAATGCTTTTTTACAGTTAAGCTGAGCTGACTTTCATCAATGCTCCTATTGTTGGGGAGGTGATTGACCCGCCAACTTTTGGATAGCATGACATACCTGCCAGTACAAATTGGTAATGTTAGTGAGAAATGTTTTCAAGGATTCAATTCAATTCATTTTAGTCACAAACAGTTAAGAAGGGAAATGGGACACCCCAATAAGCAATCCAAAGCTTTAGACAGGAACACAGGCACTAAATCCCCTAAAAACCGAGCTAATCTTTCACTACCTTATCAATGGTCCCACCACATTCATTTCATCAGGTTTGACATAAGATATAATAAGCAGACACATTACAGAATAAGACATATTCTGCCTATTTCAGGTCCATATTTGTATTTTGTGTCTCAACTGTGACATGTTTCCATGCTCCGACGGATACATATTCACGTTGGAGTTCTGTGCCATACAGTATAGACTGGACTCTTGTCCATCCTGTGTTCTTCCCATGTCAAAGTTTTGTGAGGAAATTATTCCACATGTAGAGTACTGTTGCCCTTATATGAATTACAGATACAGTCGACCCACATTGTACATAGACTGTACGATACGATAATACTTGGTACTATTATCATTGGTCAGATCATGTCTGACATTTGACTTGCATCACAGCAGCTCCATGTCCAACACCAACATAGACACACTAAACACAAACAACGAACATTTAACATAACATCACAATCACTGAGAGAAAACATTTTCATGACCCTTTAGCGTGCATTTGACTGTCACAGTTAAAGGGGAGGTTTTTTCTGTATTCACATTAATGGAAGGTAATATTCCTTGAAACACACGGCAGCACACTCGCACTAATTATTCATTTTCTTCTGGGAAGAACACCTCTTTGATCTGAGACGTTAATTATCCAGGCAGCAAGCTTAACTGTAGACAGATGCGCATCTATGTGGAATAATTCGGGACAGACCTTCTCATTTACCTTATGGGGCCCCTGCTTCCTTTTTTTGTGGTTTGGCTTCATGCAAAGTATGCTGTGTTGGCGAGCATTCTCTTTAAAGAAATGTGGAGATGATTTTGATACGTGTGCGAGGCAACAGGTACTCTGCTCAGTCCGCTTTAAGTGACTCGTACTGCTACTTTAAAGGTTGAGATTCATTTAGCATACTACTTGTGTTTATGGCGGTTCAGCTGCAGGGGAAAAAAACGTTGGATTGTATCAAATGAAGAAGGAACTTAGGAGAATTACAAATGAGTTGCTGGTTATCAAAATAAATGATCGGTTAGCTTTAATTTAGCTTCTTTAGCCTATTATTTTGCTTTCCCATCTGATGCCTCCAATGGAAACAGAGCTAAAATGAAAGTTACTATTGGAAATGTGTTTGTCTCTACATCAACATGTGTCCCCTCTTCTTCATGTCTCTTCTACATCAACATGTGTCCCCTCTTCTTCAAGTCTCTTCTACATCAACATGTGTCCCCTCTTCTCCATGTCTCTTCTACATCAACATGTGTCCCCTCTTCTTCACGTCTCTTCTACATCAACATGTGTCCCCTCTGTGTAAAGAGACTCTGAAAGTTTCAGGAACAAAGATCCTCTCTCTTTTTGTCCTGATCCATTTCTATAAAAACCTGTCTGAAAATGAGCTGATCAGATTTTGGCCACTTTATGATGTCATAAGGATGTGTTTTGTCTTCTACATAGCCTTGACAACTATATAATTTGGTGATATGGTGTGTCCATGAGTGATCAGCTTGTCACTGTTTCACTGCCACCTTACATTAACTAATGCAGATTTAGGTTTAATCATTATCTATCTTTGTTATTTCTGTCTTGTGCTATCTACCTAGTCACAGATCTTTCCTCAAATTCAACTGTGCCCTGCAAGATGTTAGAACAGGCTGTCTTTAAGGCCTTACTTGTTACTCTCACTTGTTACTCATGTTTACTCCTGTAGAAAACATGACATATTGAAATGCCTCAATTGCATCCTTGATTTGATATGTGTTGCGAGTTGCTGGCTCTGTGGTAACCATACACATCAATAGAATTTGGTTTTGGATTCTTATAAAATTGCTGCACAGCCCTTACTCTTTTCCCTTTAATTAAACATCCCACAAGCAAACTACTAAACATGTCTGTATTGGTTCAAACTAACATTTGTTTCTTCCTCAGTAAAACTTCAACTCCAGGCGACCTCAGTGGGCGAAGTGGTCATCAAAGGAGTGTGTGCGAATCGCTATCTGGCCATGAACAGAGATGGACGACTGTTTGGAGCGGTGAGTGAGCTACAGCAACATCCTACTGAACTAAAAACTAAATTGTTTCCTTTCTGTAAAGTGTGCTGAGATTATAAGGTATACAGTCCCTACAAATCATCAAATGGTATTTCTCTGTATGGGGCTTAAAACGATTTGCAGAGATGGCAAAAATACCAACATCCTTTACTCAATTAGAAGTACAGATACTCAAAAATACTCTGGTAAAAGCAGAAGTACTGACTAAACTTCTTTACTTAAGTAAAAGTAAAGAAGTATGGGCTTTGAAATGTACTTAAGTAAAAAGTACCCATAACTACCAGCTGTTTTAAAGAGTAACTGACCTCCCTTTATATTAAAAGAACAATAATAGCTGCTTTCAAACCAAGTACTTTGCCAGTACTTAGTCCCGCCAAACTCTTTAGTCCCGGAACTGTCCTAGTAAATCGCGTTCACACCGGAATAAGTCCCTGAGGGAGGATTACGCAAATGAAGCCGCTGACATCACTTCTTCTTCTTCTGCTTTGGGTTTACTGGCAGGCCGCAAACAACTGCCACCCGAAGTCCGGGAGCCCCCGTGTGGCAGTAAATCGCCACCCGAAGTCGCGGGTATATCGGGCTAATGCTAATAATGTTAATGCGAGCAAATAAAATGGCGGCTTCACAAAACTTTTCAGAGTTTTACGGGGTGTGGTTTGCAATTCGCCCAGCCTATCAGAAATTGGAACATTTTCCTCCCCAGGAAAGTACCACCGGAGTACTTTTCCCAGGAATAGTTCCGATAGTTCCTGGGATTTTGAGTTCACACCAAAAAGATCTGGAACTAGAACTTTTTTTCGGGAACCTTTTCACCCCTTTTTAGTCCCTGCTAGAGAGGTGGTACTTTCCTGGGGAGGAAAAGGTTCCAATTTCTGATGGGCGAATTGCAAACCACGCGCCTTAAAAGTTTTGTGAAGCTGCCATTTTATTTGCTCGCATTAGCATTATTAGCATTAGCATTAGCCCAGCGCACCAACAGAGAGAGACTAACTTATGGCAACACAAAATAAAACGTGGGAGCGGTGGAGATGAGGAGGTGTTGGCGCTACTGGCGATTTACCCGGGACTTCGGGTGGCAGTATACGCCGTGAAGTTGTTGGCCTGCCAGTAAACCGAAAGCAGAAGAAGAAGAAGTGACGTCAGTGGCTTAATTTGCGTAATCCTCCCTCAGGGACTTATTCCGGTGTGAACGCGATTTACTCAAGCCCCCAGGAAGTGCGCCGGACTCAGATGGAAATATTCGTGCTGGCCAAACGGCGGTACTGCACTTCCGCTTGGTTGGCAGGCCCGGAAGCACTTTTTCCCATTGACTTACATGGGGAAAGAATGGTCTGTAAATCGTTGGATAATTTTTTTTAAACTAAATAAACCACTCTGTATGAACACTTGTATAGCCCTTATTAAAAACATTCGTTCCTCAAGTTGTAAAAATGTGCTATTAACGTTATTCTGAGAGTTATTTCCCTCTGCATTATGAACGCGCATCTAACCCACAGGACCGCGCCCCCAGGCTCGTTCATGTTACGTGTTCAGCCTTTACCCATGGATGCACAATAACAACGGACCCACATCGTCTAACCCCACGGAGCTGTAATAATGGATATATTGCACATGTTTGCTGTAACTCATCACTTGTAAAATATTATACTACATGGGCTGTATGATTACATCTTGTACCGTAAATGTTGTATTAAATAAAGTTAATATTACCGACGTTAGATTAACGTCCCTGTAGCTTCTTATTGCACTAAGAAGCTTATTGCACTGTATATATATATGTATATATGTATATAAGTGCAATCATTATTTCATGCTAAATGAAGCTCTGTTGCTTGGATATCACTAGATCCTGTTACAGCGTAATATAAGTACATAACGATTGATGTGTACATTAGCATAATTACTAGCTAGCCGTTAGCTGCTAACTGCCGCCTCCTTAATATCAAAGCCATCATAATAACAACCCAACATGCTGTCATGAACGCGTGGTGCTGTTACGTGTACGCAAATTGACGTGCTTGATGTGAACGAGCCTTTTGGTTAAAGTTGCGCATGCTCTATGAGCGCACATACGGGTACTTCTCAGGCATGCCGGGTAATCTGTGACGTTTCACTCTCTCAAAAGTTGCCCCATTTTATCATCATGCGCGAATGAGCAACTCTCATAGGAATGAATGAGGCCCCGCCTCCCACGCTGTATCCAGTTCTTATCATACATCCATGGATTTACTAGATAGTTCCGGAACTAAAGAGTTCCGGAACTAAAGAGTTCCGGGGAACTAAGTTCCGGCAACTATTCCTGGGAACAGTACTTGGTGTGAAAGCGCCTAATGACTCTAATAATAATGATCACGCCACCAAACACAGATTAAAACTAAAGTAACGAAAAAGTAGAAAGTACAGGTATTTGTGTTAAAAATGTAAGAAGTAAAAGTAAAAAGTCGTCAGAAAAATAAGTAGTGGAGTAAAGTACTGATACCAGAAAAATGTACTTAAGTACAGTAACAAAGTATTTGTACTCAACTACTTCCCAACTCTGACAATTTGTGATGTACAGGCAACAATTTGTACCATCAGTCCTTTTGACACCCACAGTAAATGTCTTCTGCCTTCGTCACATGCAGCATTTAGACTGCTGTGTTATGGAAAGTACTTAACAGCCACCCGACAAGAAATCCTCCCTCGCAGGAAATAATTAAGTTGACACACGTTTGTCATAGTCAGCACTGAGGATAACAAAAGTTTATCAAAACATTAAACAGACCCTGGGCCAATGATCAGAATGTGGGTTCAAGTGCAGTTTTTTAAACGTTTTAAAGTGTTTTCTTGGCATTAACATTGCCTTGGCCGACAACATCATGTCACTGATCATGGTAACGCTAGCAAGTTTGAGTTTGAGTGTTTACGTCCTAAATCATATTATGTTACATGACTTGTGATTCGATTTTGTACCCACAAAGTCCAAAAAGGCAAATAAACAAATACGTGATGTGCAAGACCTTAATTTGGATCTGCTGAACAAACACAATACCTCTGTTCAAATACCCACTTCAGTTAGAAGGTATCAGATGACATTATGATACTATGATAATTAAAATGATTGCAACTGGGTTAATGGTTGCTGTTACTCCATTAATATTCAACTTCTTCGTGAAAAATCAGGCTTCTCCAAAAGTCTAGTTGCTGCTGGTTCGTTTGTGGAAGAATGTGACCTCTAATATTTGCAGGATTAAGTGTGCATTTTTTAGGATCTCCACGGCAACCTGACAGCCAGGGGGGGGTTGGGAAGGCAAGGGACTTAGCAGCACTTAGTCTGAGAGACACAGAAACACAGATACGTTTAATTGACTGGGTAAATTGGGAATGGATTTTATTCTGATAATGACATTTGTGAATGAGAGGAGTTTCAAAAGCATTTGGTAAAAAATAAAAGATGGAAACAAAGAAACTCATCAGCAAAATAAAAAAGTTAGAAAGAAGATGCTACTTTTGAAAAAGCTTGAGTTTAAGGTAAACGCAGTCTGCTATTTTATTGACCAGACATACAGTAGCTCACTAAGTAACACAGCCCTAAATAGGAAGACATGGCTGGTGGCAGCAAATCATTTGAATTTTCTTTGAAATGTAAACAGATTGTCTGACTGACCAAAGTCAAAATAACTTTAACTGTTTAATTGTTCACCGATCGAGCATCTTACATAAGCAAAAGAGGAATTAGAAACACAGTCTTTTGTGATGGATCTGAAGGATGTTCTGACTGTAGAGAAGCAGCCAACCTTCTGAACGGCTGCTGGTCTGCTGCCACAGAGTTGTTGCTCACAGCGGGCGGCAGTGGAAGTGTGAAGTTTGAAGTGTGTGTGACTGATGTGGTTCGGTGGTTGTGAAGACTTGTCCACAGGCCATGTAATTGGCAAGAAGCATTTCCTTCCTAATGAGAAGCTCCAGCAGCTGCCACCCAGTTCTCTGTCCTGCTTTGACTCGGTCGTAGAAAAACATTTAAAACCCAGAAAAATATTAACTCTCTTCTTATTACCATTTGTGGTGTGAAAAGAAAGTTGGAATATTGAAATGACAGTTTTTACCCTCTAATCTAGCACCTTGACTGGTATGGTGCACATGTTTTAGTTATATACTATTTATTAAAATGTTCTTTGTTGATATAATTGACAACTTACACATTAGTCAAACAACACATTTGTTCTGCCTATAGGATTTGTACAAGATTAACTCATTTTCTATATTTTTAACCTTAACATTTTTTAATAAATACACTTGCATCATGTATGTTTGATAAAAAATAAAGAACTGAATAAATGAATAGTTCAATAAAAAAAAATAAACAAAAAAGATTATCTAATATAATAGATTATGACATTTATTTGGTTTTCCAATTGAAATAAAACTCAGCAAAATGTTTATTCGAAGCTGTAACTTTGTATAATGAATTGTTCCCTGGGTGGTTGTTGCCGTTGAAAGAAAAATGTCCTCTGACTAATAGCTGTAGAGTCACAGTCAAATAAAAAGAAACGTAAAAACAAAAGTCTCTTGTTGAGCAGGGTGTTGGGCAGCTAACGCCCAGCGAGACAGAGCGATTTTGGCCAGACGTTCAGTAATTCCTGTTTTCTAGAAGGTTCAAAGAGCGGATATTGTGAGCACTTGTGATGGATATGGTTAATAACATACCAGCCAAGAGAGATAAATAATTTAGACTGAATAGTTTGTCTAAGACATCTTTATTTGTTCACTTTTCGATATGTTCTCCGTTTGTTTAAACCATTATTGTTTAACATTTCAAGCCGTTCACCTCCAATGAACAATATTAGATGTTTAATTTAATAATAGACACTGAATTAAGCTGTAATAATCTTCAGCGTATTTTCCTGCAAATATCTTTCCTCTATTGGTTTGAAACACTTGCAGCTCACAGAATGTATAAGAAACCAACAGTCTTCTTCAAAACAAAGGTGACATCAAGCGCTTGGTGTTTTATGTGGCACTTTAATATCAGAACATTTCAGCATAACACATATTATTCACCCTTTCCAACAATATATATATTAAACAAATTCAATCCAATGTTATCCAAACAAAATAACCTGTTTGATAAAAGTGGTATAATAAAAAGAGAGGGGTACAAGCGGTTTGGAAAGTAACATTTATATTAATCGTACAGACAGTATGACCTAACTTCAGTTTCCATTTGTTGAAATAATAAAGACTAGCTTCACAGTATTCCTCCGTTCGCAAGGACATGAGTGTATTGCAATGGGAAGTTGTCCAAAAAGCAAAAAGGTGTAGATTTAATCCTAGCTCTCTTCAATCCCCACTAACTCGTTAAATAGCATACTTAATTTCCGTCCACTGAACATCAAATGAAAGTGATTTCTCTGTGTCTTCTCTCCAGAGACGAGCGACAGATGAATGCTACTTCTTGGAGCGGCTCGAGAGCAACAACTACAACACGTACCGCTCCAGGAAGTACCCCGACATGTACGTGGCCCTGAAGAGAAACGGCCAGTACAAGCCCGGGAGCAAAACTAGCCGAGGTCAAAAGGCCATCCTGTTTCTTCCAATGGCTGCCAAGGCTAGAAGAAGATGTGACGGCAATGAAGACAAGGTGGCTCCGTCGACATTGGCCCAAAACAGCTGTGATGCTTTCTGACTGTTGTATCCTGAACATGTCTGCTCTTAGTCAGCTTTTACTTTCAAACTGTGGCCACATTCACACCTAGCTGCTTCAGTGAAACATGTAGACCTGCTAACTGCTGCAGTAATGCAACTGAAACCAGGTGCCTTGCTGAATTGTACCATAGAGTATGGCAGTGTTCATTTTGGCTAAACAGATCTTCTTTGACTTAAAGCAACAACCCTTTCCTACTGTTCAGCTCCTGCTGTCTAAACTTAGCTGTAAGATGAAGGTATAAGGTCCATATATACTGTTAAAACAAGTTATAAAAATAACATGCATTCAAATCATACACCATTATAACCTGATAAGAGATTAGGGACTGAACTAAATAACTACATTTTAGGATTTTGTAGTTTGTCAAAAAAACTAAGCACACTAAACCAACTCAAATCAAAGCCCAAGCACTAGTTTTATCGTGTCATTTTACACAACTGAGAATATTCACACACACACACACACACACACACACACACACACAAACACACACACACACACAGAAACTGAACAGGTTTCCTGAGCTTGTTTTTGTTTTCGGATAAAACTGTGTTTCCCTTCTGTATTGCCAAATTCCCACGAGGACAATGGTTTTAAATGATGTCTAGTTCAATGACAGAAAGGCAGTTAACTTCAACAACAAATATTATTGTGAGTTACTTCTTGACCAGTCAGTAATTTCATTAAGGCAGCCAATATTGATATTGCAACACCTAACCTTATGTTAGCTTCTTCCAGTATGTTTTCAGCTGACACTGGTGGTTAGCTCGTTAGCAAGACCTGCTACAAGTTTAAAACACAGCAACCTTTCAAAATAGTGCCTTTGACAAATGAAATTAGCTTAGCACTTTTTCCCTACGGTAAGGCTGCCGAACAAGTGTTATAAATATGAACCGTATACAATGGTGGTTCAAAGAGTGGTGCATTGATGATTTATGTATGTAGTCCAACCTGGAAGTTAGCATGGCAAGGGCTCAACCCAAAAATAATCGGGATTTATTCAGGATAATATTAACATCATTGTTTTAATAGTTGAATGCAATCGCCAGAAGTAAAATAGCTAACGTTGGGCTATCAAGGAACTTCATAACTGTCACGTGACTTCACGTCAACAGGGCTAAGCTAAATGCGGCTAATGTGTGACTCGATGGCGTTTAGTTTAATTTAGTTCGCAACTATTGCTTTTATGACACATAGAAGCTTGAGACATTCACCACTGGGGTATTTTCTGATTCTCGTATAACTAAACGTGAACATCTCATAAGCTTGTAGTACTTGTATCCCAAACCAGATGAAGGAACCCCGAAATGCTAACTGTTCAATGCTAACTGCTCAATGCTAATATCCAGGTTTAGGACTCATTCTTGCATCACTCTATTGTTCCAAATATTTTGTTGTGAACAGACACACTGCAAACATCCTTCCAGTCATAAATACACTTTAAATGAGTAATACTGACAGCTATGTGTCAACATAACCCCATCGGGTTGCTAGGATTTCAGTGTGGAAGGAAGCTGCCGGTGATACAGCTGGTAAAACTTCCCCGAGTAGACGGCAGGAATCACCTCCATGGAGAGGTCGATGTTGTGGAAGCCGCTCTCTAGGCCGTGGAGCAGTAGCTGGGCAACACGAGCGGTGATGGGGGTGGTGTGCTCGGTCTTAGCTAGCTCTGCAAGCTGGAGCCACTCGCAGCGCAGACATTCTTGAATGCAGAAGTTAATGTCATAGGTGAGAGGGCTGAGTCGGCAGATGATGTACATGTCCGACATGCCGAAGGCGCCGGGTAGGTCGTGCTGCTGCCTGATGCTGAGCAGAGATCTGAACTCTGAGCGAACGCCAGTTTCCTCGAACACTTCCCTGACCGCAGTAGCACCTGAGAAAGATTAATTAAAGGTCACCTATTATGCAAAATCCACTTTTTCATGTCTATTCTACATCAACATGTGTCCCCTCTTCTCCATGTCTCTTCTACATCAACATGTGTCCCCTCTTCCTCATGTCTCTTCTACATCAACATGTGTCCCCTCTTCTCCATGTCTCTTCTACATCAACATGTGTCCCCTCTACTTCATGTCTCTTCTACATCAACATGTGTCCCCTCTGTGTAAAGAGACTCTGAACGTTTCAGGAACAAAGATTCTCTCTCTTTTTGTCCTGATCCATTTCTATAAAAACCTGTCTGAAAATGAGCTGATCAGATTTTGGCCACTTTATGATGTCATAACGATGTTTTGGCTTGTGTAACCATTAGCCAATCACCAACCAAGGTAACCCCCCCACCCCACCTTATCACCTGAATCTCCTCCTAGAGCACCATTGAGTTATTTGTAACCAAATCTCTCTCAGAGGGGCGTGGGGAGGGGCTCCTTATTTTCATCTAAAGTAACAGACAGAGAATCAGCACTTTGGAAACAGGGCTGAAACAGAGGGGATTATGGGATGCTGCAATGATCTGTTTGGTATTTGTAACCAAACACTTCAGAGACATGTTTTGTATTTATCTGAGACCTATAATAAAGTAATGAAAAACAGTATAATAGGGCACCTTTAAAATATGACTAAATGTACGTAGAGGAATTGTAAAGATCTTGACTGAAAGGAATATATTCACGTTCCCTTGTCAGAGTCACCTGATGTTAAGATGTGGGGGAAAAGGGAAAATATATATATTTTTTGTAAAGACAAACGCTGCTTTTTGTGTTGGGTCATGTATATAATACCAAAGCTGCTTTAGAGGTGAATTTGGAGAAACAGATATAAATATTTGCATATATATATATCATGTGCCTTGTTTTGTACGGTTCAAATGAATGTATCATCATCTAAAATCGAAGGCTTTAGCTGTAGATGTACTGTATTAGTTTTGTGACACTCACCAATATTTTCTGCTAGATCAGACAAGCCGCCGGGGAACTTCCAAGCATTCATTGTCTGAAATACAGAAATACAAATCAACATCAATTGTGATAGAAGGCACTGCTGTAAATGTATCTTAGAGTTATATCAATATCTTGTTTTGTGTTAAACTTCTTCTGGTGCCGTCCAGTTTAAAGTCACTTGTTTCCTGCAAGTGTTTAAAAATCAATGGCACCAAGTTCCTTTTTGTTATATAAAATCACAGCAAGTAGTGGACTTTGTGAACGTATCTTCGTATGTATCTAAACTAATAATTATACATGTAGAGAGATGTTTAATAAGAGCATCCTTTCATGTTATGTTTTATATTTAGCGCCTCACTCTGGAGGCTTTTACATTTGCTGCGGTGAAGTGTGTCTTCAAAAGCTGTTTCACCACTTACCCTCGATATTTAATAACAGTATGCTGCTGGTTAAGTTATGATTTCAGTGTTGTGTATAAATATATATTTTTGTAGTTATCAAAGAAATGTGTATGCACTGCTTTTATTCCCCATTTAGAAATGCTATTTCATCTTTCCTTGTTCCTTGAACACATGTGCACTACAGCTTTTATTTGTGTGTATTGTCAACAGAATGCTATATTTTTGAAGCTGTTTCTATGAATGGGCTGGAAAGGATGAAATAAAGAGATTTTGTGTAATTCTAATCAGTGTGGTGTTTTTTTATATATATATATTTTCTTGTGCTATGCCCTTAATTGTCCCACAGAGGGGAAATGTACATTCTGCATTTGACCCATCCTACTGTAGGAGCAGGTAGGGAACAGTGCCTTGCTCAGGGACACCTCGGTAGCACTTACGGCCCGTCCACACAGCGGCGTGCGTTGAAGCTTGCCGGCGGGCGTGTCTGAAGCTCGACCAACAACCAATCACATGAATCTCCCGCCCCTGACACACAAGCAGCGGTTTGATTGGCTAGAGCTTGTACTGGCATATGATTCGATTGGCTGACGCTTCTGCCGAGGCGTCAAAAGTTGAACATTGCTCAGCTTTTGCAGCGAGCCACGCCAGCAAAGCTCCGCGTCGCTTCCCACAATGCAGTTCGGCGAAAAGTGACGTCACCCCATTCAAAGTGAATGGTGAAGCTTTCAGCGCACGCCGCTGTGTGGTTAGTCATTTTCAGAGTAAAAAAACAGGGTTGGGAAGGTTTAAAAGTGTATTCTGTTATTATTACTTATTACCTGTAACATAATGGAAATCAGTAAACTAATCTGAGTTTCACAGTATTGATGCTTTTTGGGGTTTTCCTTTTCCTGTAGTTTGTTACATAGGTTTTTGTGCATGTGCATGGTCTGCAAAGGCAACCTGATCTCACCAGTCTGCGTACAAATGACACGACTTTGCAAAGGCGGGCAATAGATACGCAGAAGTCCGTTTTTGCGTGCATATGATACGCTGATATTGCACCTCAAACATTAAAACAAAGAGCTCTGTGGCTTCAGGCTTGATCGCCGTTCCAATGACAGTTTTAATGTTTGCGGTGCAATAAACGACACAGCAGCTTATTGGGTTATGGTTAGGGTTAAATAAATGGCAAAGATATGTAGAAAAATTACGTATTTGACATACGTTCATAACAAACGTAACGTGGGCGTATCATATGCACGCAAAAACGGACTTCTGCGTATCTATTGCACGCCTTTGCAAAGTTGTGTCATTTGTACGTATTCAGGTGAGATCGAGCTGGCAAAGGATAAAATACAAAAGTTGAAGATAATAGGGCCCCTTTTAGTAATGTAACCTAATCCCTTTCCACTCGTTTTGGATTACCTCCATTTAAAATGCATTGCAAATAAATACAAGAGGAAAGAAATATCACTAAAATGTGTTTTACTAAAGTGCATTATGCAAGAAAACAGAACAATGTAACCTTAGAAAAGAAGAAACCTGCCTTTCATTAAGCACATGCTGGCAGCAGTTTATATATAATTAAATTAGTGCATTGTAAGATTGTAATCCTGCAAGTAATCCCTATTTTTTGGTTGGATCAATGTTTTTGTAACTGTTAAATGACCTTCAGTTCACTGAGGATCTGTCCCTTGTTGTGAGTGATAATATCTTTAGTTTCCGGAAGTTCGTACCCTTTCGTGAGCTCTGAACTGCCAGACTCTTGTGCAGCACATTTCCAGTAAACATCCCGATGGAGGAGGAGAGGAAGAGATGAAATACTTCCCACACTTCCAGGCCACTAACTGCTTCCCATTAGAAGCTTTTAGGATTCCCAGCTGGGACACATGTTGTCAGCAAACAGGCCCACTTAAATAAAGTCAATTATAATGTGCACTATAGTGGTCAAAGGACTCAGATGTTATAGTGGTTTTACTGTAACCTGAACTTTCTGAGAGACTTACAAGAGAAAAGCATAACAGCTTCAAATGGATCTTGAACTCAGATTATATTGTCAGATGTTTTCTGGACAGATGTATTTGGTTTTAAAATGTGTGCCTTTTTTATTTCTAACTTCACCCTAATACGACGTAGTGTTAGACAATCATTTGGGGAATCCTCAAAGAGTTATTGATCAGTATAAGACATGGACAACAATAGAGTAATGACAAGTAAAATAGTGTAGCGACCCTGTATGCTGAGGGTGTCACTCAGGCATCCCCCGTCTCTCTGCCAATCACAGAGCTGCACAGTGATGCTGGTCGAGGTGCGGGCCTGTGGTTGGGGGAGTAGAGGGGGGAGGACGGGGAAGTTGTGACGTAGACACTGCTATATATGGGTGTGGGTTGGAGTGTAGAGTTCAGTGTGAGGTTGAACCCACAAGCTGTACCTGTAACCTGTGAATGTGTGTGAATAAGAGAAGTTATTAAAGCCTAATAACTTGAAGCCTGTTTCCGACTCCCTTTGTAGAACGTTACAATAGGTTGGAATACATGAGGGTACATTTAGTTCCTGCAGACATCTGAACTCTGACATGTTGTATTCCTCTGGAGGCCAGTTGTTAGTTCTTTGACAATGAGTAAGATAAGATAAGATAAGACTTTATTTATCCCGAAGGAAATTGTTGTGACAGAATGATGACAAATGTGTTCATGTTGCTATATGTATATTCAACAGGCTGTTTGGTAAACAGTTTTGCAACCAAGGATTATTTTTAATTATCTATGAAGCGATAGAATTGTGTCTTGAATGCTTGGATTCAGTTGAGTATAAAAGAAAAAATCCAGTTACCCAGAGCTTAATGTTATTTTATTTTCAAATGCACTGTTAACATAAATCAGCAGTCAAAATAATCAATACAACTTTGCTCATAAAATTTTTTTACAATGTCCTACTACACTGGCCTTAGCTAAGAATACTTATAAATGAACTTAAATTAAATCTATAATGTACTAATCAATGGTACACTGTTATTTTCACATACACTTCTTACACAGATATCTGTATGTGTGCTGTAAATGGCAAATCATTGGACATATGGGAGACTTTTGTAATATGGTACCCTCAAGTTTGAACCTTACACAGGCTTGAAACCCTGTGCTAGCGTTAAGGGGCATTTAAAACTTCAATTAGCTTTTTATTTTGGTCTTTAATGGTGGCTTGTTGTAACTTGTTCTTGGGTGAAGGGAGCAACAACTACGGCATTTCCACAGTGCATCGAATCTATATGAAGCTCAGCGCAAGTTCAACCAGGAAGTCCTTCTTTACTCATTCATTTCGCTCAATGGGCTGGCCCCTCAGTACATCTCCGACCTCCTAAAGGTGTACACCCCCTCAAGGGCTTTGAGGTCGGCTGATCAGCTGCTGCTGGTAGTCCCTAAAACCAAGAAAAAGACCAGGGGAGACCGAGCCTTCTCAGCGGCCGCCCCCAGGCCCCGGACCCCCCCCCCCCCCCCCATGTCAAAGTGTCGCCCACCCCTCCAAACTTCCTGCTTAAAGACCCACCTCTTTTCCCTCGCTTTCGAGTCAGTCTGAGTTTTATCGATTTGTATGCTTTTATTGTCTGTCCATAGCCTTTATGTACCGTGTATTAATTCTTATGTGTGCCTTTTATCCTTTTATCTTTGTGTGCTTTTTATCTATTATTGTAATATTATATTTTATTATAATGTTATGTTTGGTGTGAAGCACTTTGGTAAACCCTCTTTTT
>CALSBZ010046683.1:786171-805179 GCA_943591055.1 Gobionotothen gibberifrons | reverse complement strand
TCTCCCTCCTCATCTCCCTCCTCTTCTCCCTCCTCACCTCCCTCCTCATCTCCCTCCTCTTCTCCCTCCTCGCCCCAGCTTCCTTCCACATCCTGTCTTGTCTTGCCTTGTCCCTTCCACTCAGACCAGATGTTTTTGTGCAGCGCCGGTCCGAAGCTTAAACGCAGCAGCCGCCAGGTGGAACGATTGGGATGTTTAAACCTCTGGAGATCCAGAGTGAGAAGGCGGGTGGGTGGGAGAGAGAGTGAAGGAGCTCGAAAAAGACATCATGCACCAGGGGGGGGGGCCGGGGACTGGGGAACACATTGACCCCATCTTGGCGTGCTCGCCGAAGACAAACCTGCTTGCATTAGTTGTGTTTCTCCTCTTCTTCTCCGCCTGTGCCTCGCCTAGTCGTACGGGTCCTGGAAAATATAAACAGGATGCAGTCTTGTCTGATCGTAAATCCCCTCTCGTCTGCTCCCTGGCCCTGAGCCCTGGACCACGTCCGTTCCCCTCCAGCCCTCGCCACCTCCTCCCCCCCTCTTTAACTCAGAAGAGGAAGCCAAAAGTCTCTGTGTGTGCGTCTGTGTGATGTGTGCACATGTGCGTCGGGAAGGGTTGTGTGTCTAATACGCTGTTACCCAACACTGGGGTTGGAAACGTGGTTGTGGGCAGGTTCTGTAACTACTAATCATCGTCCAAATGTAGTGTGTAATCCACTCACAGAAGACCTGTCCTCCCACCTGTACGGGTTCAATCTGCACAGCTGGGTGCCAGCTGACGCACACATGGCCTTTTCTGCATTGTAGTCGTTTTCTCACACATTCTTCCCCGCCTATTAAGTCGTGATTGCATGCAATATTGCAACCAGCAGACCCTGTTTCTCTGTAATGTGAATTGGAGGAAATTACAAGCAGAAAGAGACTGACAATGTTCCCCGTTAGCTCGACTGATTCTGTCAGTGAAGTTGCAATTGTTTGCCTACTGTGTTTCTACCATGACCGGCATGTTAGACTTTTGCTATGATGTTGGAAACCCTTTCATTGAGGGAATTTCTCAAACTGTCCTGATCTGAAATAACATCCTATGCTGAGGACAAGCTGCAGAGAAAGGTCCTTAATCAGTCTTCATTTCCTCTCTGACAGAGATATCATCTCAAGTGGTTGTTGGAACAGAAGTCCTATGACAGGAAGGGCATTCATTTAAATCTTCTGACAGACTGTGAAAGACTTGAAGGTGAAAAGGAAGTTCCTTCAGCAATTATGGCTTTATTTTAGAATGGCCCTTGACCACAATTGCTTGCCGTCCAACAATATAAGACCAAGGGTGTTTCTCAATGTCGAGGACGCTTGCTTGGTAGCACATGTCTTCCGAGTCACTTGCTTCAGAAGCGAGGCAAGAATACTTCGTGGCATTCGGAAAACGAAGAGTGGAACAGGCTAGCAAGTGTGCAGGTGTGTGTCATATGAGAGACCCCGCCTTACATTTCGCGCCACAGATTTGGGGAAATTTGGTCCGCGCGCAAAGCATTGTGGGGATTTTAAGACCGCGGAGTCTACACATGTGCAGTCTCGAAATTTCTCCAAACGAAGTACGCCGGGCTCGGTAGAATTCCAAGTATGCTGGACATTGGAACAGTCCTTCGGCGGCACTCGATTACGTAGTACGCTTGAAATAGTGGCTCTGGAGCAGCCTTCCTCGACATTGAGAAACACCCCAAGAAGCTTTTTAAGGCTGATCTCCAGTGAGAGAGAATCACATTGGGAAGTCGCTGTTTTACTTTTGAATGATATCCTCAATGTTCCTTAACATAGAAAGACTTGAATCTTCTGGACAATGTTGAGGATTGTGGGGGAAACTTCTGTGTAGCAATTAGGGATGCCAGCGATTATTCGATTTTTCAAATATTCGTTACAGTCTCCATAATCGAAAATTATTTTTAAAATTCGATTTTATTTATATATTTTTGTATTGTTATTTATGTTTTTCTTTTTATATAATAATAATCGATTAATATTCGACAGGGCTGTCCGATTTTCGAATTTGATCATGGTCAGTTTCTGGCATCCCTAGTAGCAATGCAGGAGGAGTCACCGACTCAAAGAAGACACGGGGAGAGCTGGAGCTTTGATGTCAAACACTGATGGGTTTATTTGGAGCTTCCGCCGTCAACGAGTCAGAGGTTCTGACTTCACGGTAGAGTTGCCACGGCAATTCTGAAGAACTCTACCCCAGACCCGTGTATTTAGCTAGTTCAGAGAGAATAATCAACATGCTGCATAACAAGATAGAATCATAACACCAACAGGCAGGAACAGGGAGACAACACACAGAGAGCACAGCAGCCAAGGTTACAGGTGCGTGTGCTCAGTCAGGACAGTATGAACTGATAAACCGGGTCAAAGCTATGGGCCTTGGAAAATATTTCCCCAACAAGAATACTAAAGGTTTTTATAAAGCCATCGCATCAGTATTTCAACCTGATTTCTGAGGAATTGTGCACTGATGATAATAATAATATATTTGATTTATATAGCACACTTTAAAGACAAACGTCATCTCAAGGTGCTTCACAAAGGTATACGGGAAAATAAGTAAAAAGATATCTAAAGGAGCATATTGGATAAAATATGGCAATATAAAAAATAAAAATAAAAGGTTAAGAGCATAAAAGGTTTAAAAATAAATAAAGTAAAGGACAGTCAGTAAAATGCGGTGTGGAACAGGTGGGTCTTGAGGCCACAGCTAGGTGTTTTCCACAACGTTTTTAGCGTTAGCTTGCACTTAGCATAGCACGAAACATCACTCTAAGCTTGGTGATTGGACCTTTTATTGTTCATTTCACTCTGTTTTTACAGACTCTTAATGAAATAACGACATCAGTTCATCTTTTGTCCAGGTGATATAACCAGAGGAGTTTAATGTCAATCAAAGCTTTGGAAGTGCTCAAACTGGCCGTCACCGGCAACCTTATTAATAAAGAAAATGAATAGGTTGTTTTTACTTTTAGAGCCCTCAATGCCTGACATATCCTTGACAGCGTTATTAGCGTGATGAAGAGAATGTTTTATAACTCTTCCTGTGAAATAAATACAATCTTTCTTTTGTGTCTTGTAGGAAATATGTGTTGTATGTCTGTACTCGGCTCTATTCACCCGTCACTCAGCTGTCTGTTCACAGAGCTTTCTTCCTCACATCTATGACCTCGTTTTCAAGGCAACACAAAAGCTTGTTCTTGATATTGATGCATCAGTGTTTGTTTTGCTGTCTTCTTTTTGTGCACATGCTGGAGGCTCTGGGAACAGAGGCTATTCAAACCTTAAGACTTCAATTACACTTCCCTTCCCTTCGGCCTACTCTCTTTTCTCCACAATAATGCAAGGCCAATTATTTTGCCGATCAAAAGGGGAATTAGTGTTCATTCTGAGATTTGCATTTGCTAGGCGTGTATCATCTCGGCGTGTAGGAGCCTGAATGTTTTGGGTAAAGAGTTGGACTGGATGCATGTGGTTTTGGAATGAAAACCCTAAAGCCACAACGACACTAACGTTGCTTCTTAAGGAAAACAAACACCCTGTTTCATTTCCTTCTTCATGCCTCAAATTATAGGGTTCTGTTTTCTAAATTCACAGTTTCTGTTTTAATACGTGGACCTGGATGTCTTTAATAAACAACAACGACATTTCTAACCTTGGTTAAGACTCTGCCATGGTATTACTTTCTTGTTTTTTTTTGTATTTGAGCAACATTTTGGTCTATTGGCATATCTTTTTATCTTGGTGAAGCACGACTTCATTGAGAAAGGTTCAGAATTAACACGTTTTTATCCTTCGCTAACAAAACATTTATCCTACAGGTTTGCATGCACTGAGGCGAGCACTTGGTGGTTCCTACCATCAGTCGGACCAGCAGCTGATGGGCACGGTGACGGTCACTCTGCAGGACCTCCAGTGGGCCATGACTGTGGTGAAGCCGAGCGCCATGAGGGAGGTCGCCATCGATGTCCCCAAGGTACACAAACCTCTCCGTCAATGCCTACTTTGTGTCCATCTCACTCATTCGTACGTTTTTGAAACTAGTCAGAAACCCAACCACATGGCTTTATTTCGTAATGTCAAAAATCTCCTTATGTCCTTATATTGATGCTAAGGGAACTTGTGCTTCCTTATTAGATGAGTAAAGCTGAACCAAGTCGCTAACACTTTGATTCATTTGGTCAAAGAGCGCCATTCACATCCAGTGCCATCAGAAAGTGCCACTTCCAGTCTTTTTTGCAACAGGAATTAAAGCAAAACAGCTAGATGTTGTCCCTGGTACTACAATTCGAAAGGAAGAAAAAGTTCTTAAACTACTTGGATATGTTCCTGTGAAACAACATTGTGAATTAAAGACTGTCTGCACTTAATTTCGCCTGGAAATAAAAGAAAAATACATATAATTGGAAGATTAAATCCCAGAGGCCTTCCAGATATAGATCCTGAATCTTGCCAAAGCGTGTCTGGGTTTTGTGTTAAGTACGCCAAAAGGCGTTAAAGAAATCCAGCTGGTCAAAAGAAGTAATTAAAGTTTATTAGCACCTCCTGGAGTAGTCATCACAAAGTACATCGCAGTACAAGAATCAGACAGGAAATAAGACTGAATATTTATAGTATAAATGATTAAATAAGAATGAAATAGATGGGTCTTAAGATGTTAATGGTGTACACTCAACTTAAATCCAAAGAGAGGGTGTTCAAAGTTTTAGAAAATATATTTGTATTCTTAATTATTAGCCTGCAGCATGGTTCACTGAAACGTGATGAGAACACATTTGAGATCTAATTTTGATGGAAACCTACAGCAGCTGAAATGTGTCAGGATTTTGATTTGGAGCCAGTTTTGTGTTAAGACGTTTTAAAGGAACACGTCCAAAAGGTGAATGAATTATTCAGCTGTATAAAATAAGCTAAATATGAAAATAAAGTTATATTTGGTTACTTTTTAGTGTGGACTACTCAGAGAAAGTCATGCATCGAGAAAACAAAAGCATGAATAGGCCTGGCTGGCTTGTTTATGACCTTAAACCTTAATGACACAATCTGTATCGAAGCCTTGGTTTGTAATCAGCATTAGTTGTGTCTCAGTTGCGTTCAACCTTGCGATGGCCCTGCGAAGAAGCAGACTGGTTTACATCCCACTTTGCTTCATTTAAGGCAGAACACCAGTTTATAACCCGACCAGCATCACTACTTCTTACTACCACAAGAACAACTACAAGCTAATCAACAGCAGCTTCCTTCCACGTTCAGAAAACCTCTTTTTGGACAGCTGACCACAGAATTACCAGCACTTAAAAAGATGGGGGTCAGGCTGAGGAAGAATGGAAATGACCCTGTGGCCATTTTACCCTCCACTGCAATGAAGATGAATCACTATTCTGGGAGAGGGGAGGGAGGAGGGAGGAGGGGAGGGGAGGGATGAGAGGACAGTGGTGAGACTCCAGGATGTTTTGGAGTTTGCATGTGCAAGACATAACGGACAGGAAGAGGGCTAACATCATCCTCCACCGGTAATTGAAAGCAGATCGGGTCGCTGACGGTTCCTGCCAAAAAAGAGAAAGAGGAGAAGAAGAAATGTCCTTCCTACCCCCCCCTCCCCTCTTCCCCCTCCCCTCTCTGCAACACTCTGCACTGAGCTCACCCAGAGACGTTCAGTCCTTGCGGCCGGTTCCTGGAAACAAGAGAGAGAAGTGAGTTTGAGTTCGGGTTTTTTTTTTCTATCCCCCTAGCGCAGCTGAGCTGAAAGGGCAGCCGCAGAGCCCCGGACTTGATTATATCCACATGAGTGCAAACATTTGTTTCTAATCCATTTTATATAAGAAACTTCCCAGTGGTGCCGGATGAATACACGCCTCAAGTTCCTCTGAAACCTCCTCAGATCACGTATCTAGAGATTTGAGTTGTGCACATTACACCGCTGGACTTATATTAGATTTATATGTAAATAAATTGGGAGTCCATTCCTAATCCTTTGTTTGTTTTGCGACAAGACCTTCTTCCTCTTTATGACATCTTTCTTGTTTACCCAGCATTACAATCATCTTTTACTCCGCAGTCTGGCTTTAATATTTTCATTTGGCAAGCTGTATCACAAGCCCATTTATTCCTCCTTTTAAACGTACTCTTCGTCTCCTTTGGGTTTTTTTTGTGTGTCTGAGAAGTCCCCCACACCCTCCTTTCAACCCCATCAAAGGGCCAGAGCCTGAGAGGCCCCTTGTAAAGTTCAGAAAACAACAGTAAAAGATAATAACTGGGTCTCGTACCAAAAGGAAGGGAGGTAAAGACGGGGGGGGAGACGCAGCACAGCGAGGTGTGAGTCAAAACATTGCCTTCTAATTCCACAGGCGCTTCATTCTTGACAAAAAGCACCTTGCAATTAATCCTTTATATTGTTATTTCTTACAATGACTCCATTACGTCTGCAGCGACTTAACCAAAGAATGCAACAAATAGGGGCAAGATGAGACTTTACAGCGGTGTGTTGCACATCTGCTCCCTCCGAGGAAAAGGAGGATGATTGGCAGGTTTGAGGATGCTGTCGGTAAACTCAGAGGAAAGAGGCCAAACAGCTCAATCTTGGTCAGATAGCACCGTCTGAGTAACGGCCCGTCCACACTACAGCTTCGACAGCTTCAAAAACGGCTTCCAATGCGTCTGCCCATTCACTTTGAATGGGGTGACATCACGTTGCCTCGCTTTTCGCCGAACTGAATTGTGGGTAGCATGGCTGAGCTTCTCCGGCGTCTCCGGCGTCAGAAGTTGAAAATTGTTCAACTTCTGACGCCGGAGAAGCCGGAGAAGCCGGAGAAGCCGGAGAAGCCAGCGCCAGCCAATCAAATCCCGTTTCTGAAAATCTGACAGCTCAAGTCCTAGCCAATCAAACCGCGTCTAAGCTGGGAGAGATATCCCGCCGTTCATTTCTATATTTCAAAAACAGATGGACGATAAACTAATTATCGCCGTAGCAAATCACCCGGTTTTGTATGACCAGTCCCTTAACTTAACTTAACTTACCGGGATACAACCGGAGGAACCAGGCATGGGGGGAGGTGGCAGAGACAGTGGGTGAAACTGGTAGACTTTCGCCTGTTTGGGGATTTTATATCCAGTATATCCAAGCATAGCTTGCTAGCTATGTTAACACTACGTAAACGGGGCGGGACATTCATGTGATTGGTTGTTGGTTGCGGGGCTCGAATAAAATCCCCAAGCTTCAGACACGCCCAGCTCCAAGCTTTTTTTGAAGCTGTAGTGTGGACGGGCCGTAAAGGTCATTCTAAGCATTAGTTTTGTTGTGTTCTACACCTGATGAGTGGGGTTTACTCATAGGGTTTACTCATTATTCAGTTTGGCTACAAATTATAGGACTTTGTCTACCGCATTTTCCACCCTACTTACCACATAAAGCATATGGTCTATAACGCAGCGTCCACACGGCGGCGTGCGTTGAAGCGTGCCGGTGGGCGTGTCTGAAACTCGACCAACAACCAATCACATGAATCTCCCGCCCCGGACACACAAGCACGCGGTTTGATTGGCTAGAGCTTGTACTGGCATATGATTTGATTGGCTGACGCTTCCCGTCGAAGCTTCAAAAGTTGAACATTGCTCAACTTTTGAAGCGAGCAAAGCGAAGCAACGGAACCACAATGCAGTTCGGCAAAGCGTGACGTCACCCATTCAAAGGGAATGGGAAGAAGCGCTCAAGCACGCCGCCGTGTGGACGGGCCGTAACACTGGCTAAAGTTTGACATGTGAATACTTCTGTACACGCCCTCCTTTTCACTACCAGTTGTCATGCTGCATATGGTTTATTGACTACGGACATATCTACAAAGATGAAGTCACCGTGATGTAACATTGGTTAGTAGAATGTGATTTTGAGTCCTCAAGTTTTAAATGTTTTGATCAACGCTACCTTGTGTTCTGCATCATCATCTTTATTTTGAACCAACATTAACCAGAGGGTATATACAAATACTAATAAACATTTAATTCGTTACCAAAATGTTATAATTAGCTTTCATGAATTTATCACAAACTGCGAGAATCGATAAAGTTCCAAACAAAATCACGATCAACACCCAATCCCGAAAATGTGGTTATAGGGACCTGTCAATCACAAGGCCACGCCCCTAAAGTATGCACTGCTTTACAGTATTTGTTTTACTCTAAATTGGAACATAATTAACCAAATGAAAATCAAACTGTGTTAAAAAAGAACTAGCAACACATGTTAATACAACTTATTTTGGTAATAAATCAAATAAGGAATATAGGGTCATACACCTCTATAAAATCAGACATTTTTGCGACCGGTGGAGTTGCCCCCTGCTGGTCATAAGAAGTAATGCATCCATGACACATCCCAATCCTATCATTTAGTTGGCTAAAGATTCATCTTCTGTGTTAATTACAATACACACAATGTGGAGTCGAAAATGAAATAGCTTTAAAAAGCAACTTGGTACAAAGTAGTCATGTCATATTCATTTAAAACAAAAATATCAGCTCAAAGTCTATGGTGTGTTCCCAAGCTGTCAACAGTATCACACAGTCCCCATCGACAGTATGAGTTCACTCAGTTGTCATTAACCCTAGATGTCCAGTCTCTGTTATTACAGTTTATTGAAGCCATTGAATTTAGCCTGTGCATTAAATGCTTTCTACTGTACAGCAACAACACTGTTTGTATATTATCTATATATTCTTCCTGTATCACTTCACCTGTTAACTCCATTTCTCTATAAGCCGTTTCACTGTGGCTTTCAACTCACTGTACTTTTTATTTCATTTAATTTCTCTCTGAGCCTTCGATTGGGCGTTCTGGTTGGCTGGCCTGCTTCCGGCCTATCTCCTCATCTCCTCAGCACTCCTCTCTCTCTCCTCCCTCCCCTCCCCTCCATCCGCCCTCTCCCCTCTCTCGCTCTGCGCTGTCCATAAATTGTTCGGTATTTACAGTATGTGGCCAGACGCCAGGTTTCCATTAGGTGCTTCGTTCCCCGGAGACGGCGCCGGTGGCCTGGGATGTGTTACCTCTGGATGGAGAGAGGGGGGAGGAGGAGGGGGAGAGGAAGAAGAGGAAGGGAGAGAGGTAAACAGCGATATTTAAGGAAGACAGGAAGAGATGGCGAAGGTCAAGTGAGAGAAGAAATAGTGATATGAGTGCAGCAGAGATAAGAGAGATAAGAAGTCAAAAGATGAGGGTGGAGAGGAAGGAGGATTAACATTTCCATAGATATCAGATAAAAGCCATGGATTTTTTTTGTTTTTTGATGAATCTGTTGGTTATGTTTTACATGTGGCCAAATGTTCCAAGAGCCCAAGATTATGTTGGCCAATAGCTTTACACAGTTTACACAGTTTATTCAGTGTACAATCTAACAAAATAGAGAACACATTGAATATATTATATTTTGAAGGAATTTTCTCTTGGTCTACTGCACCAATATCTCCATGATATATACACAAACACTGCTTTCAGTAATCAGTAGGAGTTAGAGAAACGTTCCTTCCTATATAGATTTCTCATGGAGAACACCAATACCTTGGCCGTGTACATGTCACAAACTTGGATACACAAGGTAAAGGACTCAAATGCACGACCCGGGAGACAGAGGTAAAGTATGAGTAAATACTTTATTTTCAAAAATAGGAATACAAAACAAGTCTTAAGGCCCGGACACAACAATCTGACAACAAAGCACTGACACAGACGGACCCCGACTGTCGCCTCGCGTCTCTGTGTTTTGGCCATGTGTCGCACTGGAACGCACCGCAAAGACTTCAGCCGACGGCCAAGGAGCACGTACGAATTGCGCATTCGTGAGTGGTAATAAGTCGGTGTGTTTCTCAATGTCGAGGAAGGCTGCTCCAGAGCCACTATTTCAAGCATGCTACGTCATCGAGTGCCGCCGAAGGACTGTTCCAATGCCCAGCATACTTGGAATTCTAACGAGCCCGGCATACTTCATACAGTAGCGAGGCTGCACATGTGTAGACTCCGTGGTCTTAAAATCCCCACAATGCTTTGCGCACGGACCAATTTCCCCAAATCTTTGGCGGAAATGGCGCTCCATTTAAGGCGGGGCCTCTCATATGACGCACACCTGCACACCCATTAGCCTGTTCCACCATTCTTCGTTTTCCGAGGAAGGATTCTTGCCTCGCTTCTGAAGCAAGTGACTCGGAAGACATGTGCTACCAAGCAAGCGTACTCGACATTAAGAAACATCCAAGATATGAAATCGCTGGTAAGCAGACTACTGGCATGGAGACAGAACAAGACAAACTGACACAAGACAAAGGAAGGCTGGGGAATTTAAACAAACTGGCACAGGTGGAAACAATCAGGGGCGGGGCTGACGCTGATGAGAGCGGGAGACACACACAAGGATAGGGAGTGAAGGGACCTGGAATGAAACACAAAAGGTGAGTACCAAAATAAGTCAGGAAGTGGGAGACTTCAACACTTTTGACGGGACACAACAGTACATACATTTCCTGGTTTGTAAACATATGTGCATGACAACGGACAGGGGGTGTTTCTCAACGTCGAGTAAAGCTGCTCCAGAGCCACTATTTCAAGCATACTACGTCATCGAGTGCCGCCGAAGGACTTTTTCCAATGTCCAGCATACTTGAAATTCTACCGAGCCCGGCGTACTTCGTTTTGGAGACATTTCGAGGCTGCACATGTGTAGACTCCGCGGTCTTAAAATCCCCACAATGCTTTGCGCACGGACCAATTCCCCCAAATCTGTGGCGGAAAATGTAAGGCGGGGCCTCTCATACGACGCACACCTGCACACTTGCTCGCCTGTTCCACTCTTCGTTTTCCGAATGCCAGGAAGGATTCTTGCCTCGCTTCTGAAGCAAGACGCTCGGAAGACATGTGCTACCAAGCAAGCGTCCTCGACATTGAGAAACACCCAGGGTCAGCATCTCTATGACAATAAAGTGGAGGGACACTGTTTAAAACAAGGTGAGGGATTCGGAGAGACATTTGATTACCAAACTACTACAGTGCATGCAAACACTTTGTCCGACTTCTTGTATAACCTGATTTTCTTCCAGTAATCTGGTTTATTGAGGGCAGAAAGGAGAGGAGATAAGAAGCAGAAAGACAGGGAGAAAGAGAGGGTGTGAAGGTATCAAAAGAAATATAGGCGAGAGGAAAAGATGGGGGAGAAGGGAGGGAGTAATGGATCGGTAATGAAGGAAGGAACAGGAAGGATGAAGGGAGGTCTGAGAGGTTTCTCGGATGATGGCTTCTCCTCTTATCTGCTTCATCTCCTCCGGTTGTTCACTCTCTCCCTTTCTTTCCTCCCTCTCTCCATTTGTCAGAAAGACAGCTGTTGGCTGTTGTTCAGAGTCTCCATGATTCAACCTGAGACCTTCCATCTCTTTCCAAATAATGCTTTTATATTCCCCTCCCCTCCTCTTACCTCTCCATCATCCGCCTGGAAGAACTTGCCTTTCTCTGCAGTTCACACGAGCGGTCAGAAAGTTAAAAGGTCGTGTGTGTGTGTGGGTTACACAAGAGGATCTGGGACATCAGCGAGCAATCAGAGTTTGTTTGGTCTGTTGCATTTATTGTTGGCGATGTGTTTGTGTTTGAGCTGCAGAAGATTAGAGCTGAATGTGAACTGGAGTGAGTTAGAGCAGCGTGTTGGACTGATGTTGATCATTTATTAGTTCTTGGCCGCCCACTGTTGTCCACCTCCAGTTTGATACATGTGATGCATTCTGTTTGATTGCATGTTATTCTGTGATTGATTAATACCATTGAACCTGATGCAACCTTATTATTCAGTACTTTGACTGGATTCCAGACGGATTGGAAGTCCTTTTCTTCCAGTAATACTTCCAGGCCTTGTTGTTTTTCCTTCTTTTCATCTTCTTGTTTCACTACTTCTTGTATTACTTTGTCCTATTTTACTTTCATACAAACTTGTTATTCTATTAAGTCTTCTTCTTTAATACCAAATACTTCATCTTTTTTGATTTAGCTACTTCTGAGTCATCGCCTCCTTCTTCTTCTCCTGCTTCTACATCTTTGTCTTCTTCTACTGTCTTCTATTTCTTCCTCTTCTTCCTCGCTATTAATTTAATATAATTCCTTAGCCTTTTTTAAACCTGTGTTCTCTATCTACATCATGATAAAATGCTTCTTTTAAGTACATACACAAATGGTTTTCAGCAACTTCAATGAAAGATCCCATTATTAAAGGTAGGGTAGGTAAGAATGGAGAAACCAGCTCGAGTGCGCTAGAATTTGAAAATACGCAGCCGAAAAAAATCTGTCCCTTCCTTCAGACTTCCTTACAGAGCCCCTCCTCCAACACACACGAACGCGCACATGACCAATGAGGGCACGAGATAAGTTTGTGCACAGATGGAAGGCTGACAGGCAGGTAGGCCATCCAGTTATTTTAGCCGGGCCGGCTCAGATGATTGGTCGTGCTTTTTACAGCGCCACGGCTTCCACAGACATTTTTGTATGTATTTATTGTCAAAGCACTTAAGATATACATTGCTATCGGGATGTTAAGAGCATTCCATGGAATATAACAAAAAGTGTTTCTGAAGTGAATTACCTACCCCACCTTTTTAAATTGGCCTTTAATATTGATTTGGTTTAAAGGGGACCTATCATGCAAAATGCACTTTTTTATGTATTTTATACATAAATATGTGTCCCCGGTGTGTCAGGGAACTCACGCAGGGTCAGAAAACAAAACCCTCTCTCTTTTCCTTGGTACCCACTTCTCTAAAAACGGGGCTACAACGGAGCTGATCCAGATTTGCGTCCGATATGACGTAATATCGGAAATGTGGACCCACGGCCCTATCAGAAACAATGCCCGACTGTTTTGGACGTAATATGGTCGGTGTTTGCATTAGCATTGCTAACACTCAGAGCTAACCTGTACTGGAGAGCACATGTGTTTAAAAAGCAGGAAATAAAAAAAGGAACTCACTTTGTTGTAAACCCTCAAGAGAAAAAGCATTTGAGCTCCATACTGTTTCAGAAATAATCCTTGATGTGGTTTGGAACATGCTATGGCATTTAATCACGGCAGCATTCAGCTGTATCTCATATAATTCTGTGCAGGCACTAGCTCCCCCTCCTCTTTTTTCTTTTCTTTTTAAGCTAAGGAACCAGATCAACTATTCTGGTCAGGGCTGAGATAAAGGGATATGAGGGAAGTCTAAAATGCATGATGATTTTGAGCAAAACACATAGACATGTTTTTATATATTTGTCTGAAACCCATAATATAAGCCTAAAAATAGCATAATAGGACACATTTAAACCTAAATGATGGATACCAAATGATTATGCTGCATTCATGTAACCTTCATCTTACAATAACTACTTGGTGTATTAGATGTGTCTGTGAATTTGAAAAAAATGGGCATTTCACATATTATATATTTACATTCACAATACAGCTTACGGCAGCACTTCAATGTAAACATAATCACATTTGGTTCCTGAAATTCAACAAAGTGTCTTTACTCCACCTCACCTGTTCCCTGCAGGTTCGCTGGTCAGACGTTGGCGGGATGGAGGAGGTGAAGTTGAAACTGAAGCAGGCCGTGGAGTGGCCCCTGAGGCACCCCGAGGCCTTCACCCGGATGGGCATCCAGCCCCCTAAAGGAGTCCTGCTGTACGGCCCCCCCGGCTGCTCCAAGACCATGATCGCCAAGGCGCTGGCCAATGAGAGCGGACTGAACTTCCTTGCTATTAAAGTGAGTTTTCATCGATCAACCCTAATCCTATATTCTAAGAGTGGTATCATTACATTTATTTGTTTCAACAAAATACTTTTTTAATGTTCCTGTTGTGCAGAAGGTGATGATGCTGCAAAATGCTTTTTTTTTAACCACATTTTTTACTGGATAGGAATATATAATGTATTACAGGTTTGCCTCTTCGTGTCATATTCTGGTTGAGTGATGTTCAAAAAACACTACGACTCAATAGGGAATACAAGTAATGGAGGTATTCCAAAAACCCATATAAAGAACATGACTTAGATGCAGGTGTAGTGATTGATGACATGTTGTGAGCAAGCTTTCACAACAAATCAATAGCTTGATGATGAATGATTCAATATCATTTCACAGTAAAGGATTGTAGGTCAACCTTTGTGTGTAACTGAACATAATCGGGGTTACATTGAATTGCCATTGCAGTGGCACTTTCTTGTCCTTCCAAATATCATTCGAAAAATGCAATGTTTCTCATTTGTATTTTATAATAGCGGAGATGTTGTATTGTTGTAACCCCTTTTTCCCCCCCCGTTATTTCCCTTTAATTTAGTCTGACTGACAGTTCACTTTCTAATGGTTTAACCAAGTCTTCATTTCAGCGTTTTAATGTTTAAATATTCAAAATCAAGACATGTTTTATAGCTGCACCACCCCATTACAGGAACATATTCGGACGCTTCATTGTTTGATTCAATTCGGGAAAAATGTGTATGAATTGCTGCAAACACATTTGATATTTAAAAAAACGTTGTGTGGGTTTTCTAATGAACAGCTGACCTGCTGTGAGTCAGTGGGATTTGATCACAGATAGTAAATGTATTCATCCACATCCACACATTTTATCGTACTTGTCACAGTAGTAGTGGAGATGTTTCCCCGATGACCTGGAGGCGGTCTGGCTGCCCCACTTCCTGTGCAGAGAGCTTCCCTGTCTGACCTTTGACCCTCTGTTTGTCCCCTCTCCTTCATCACCCCATCCCCTCTGCCCCCCCCCCCCCCCCCCCACTCCACTCCTCTGTCACCCGCACCGCTGCCCATTCAGGCCCGGCTGACAGAGATTGATTGATCAGCGTGTTGAATTTTTAATCAGTAAACACTTCCCAAAGCTGTTGCCATGCGAGACCGAGAGCTTCGACAGAATCTCTCAACCGGGGTCATTAAGCCCTCTGCGGATGTGATTTGCAAACTTGTCTTTGTTGTATGTGTAGGGACAAAGTCTTAGTAATGACTTCAAATACTCAACATCATTTTTTTTTCATCGTCCAATTACATTTAAACTTTCCAATATGGCTGCACTATATGGAAAATAATAACTTGTTTGGATTCCTTTCAATAATATAGAGGAGTGAAGTGATGACGCAATTGTGTAGGCCAGACCTGGAAGTTAGCATTGCAAGAGGTCCCTCGATAAATAGCAATTCCCCCATTGGTTTTCGGTATATTGCATAAAATAAGCATTTATGATTCTTATCACATTCTGTTCAGCAGGATAACCTCCACATATTAAACCACCTTGTCATTTCTGAAGCGTAAATGCAAAAAGCTAATGTTAGGCTATAAACGATTTATATCGCACAACTTCACGTTACCACCACTAAGCTAATGGCGGCTAATGTTCGCCATGATGACGTTTTTGTGGGGGAAACTTCTGAAGCAATGGAGAGTCAGGACTCAGAGAGACACGAGGAGAGCTGGAGCTTTGATGGCAAACACTGACGGTTTATTTGGAGCTTCGGCCGGAGAATTGACGAGACAGGTGGTGTGTCACGACTCGAGTTGACACAGCGGTTGCCGAACCAATTCTGAAGAACTCTTCTGCAGCTCGAGGTTTTAACTTGTTCGGAGTGTAATAATCAACATTCTTTATCAACGAGACTAAACAATTATGGACCCTGAATCTAACTAGAGCTCTCGTCCATAGAAAATAATGTGCGCCAGGGAGCCTACGTCCCTGAACAGTAAACGACCTCATGGCGGCTTGTGCTGTCATAGACTGGCAACAACAATGCGCCCAAGCTGCCCCTCCTCAAGAGAGATAGCAGCAATACCCAAGGCTGTAGACCTATGCCATGGGAAAGGAGACAGTGAGAGGAGAAAATTATGAACTATGTCGAAGGTTGAATACCTAAGCAAATTATTCCCTAACAGTTTTGTTGTATTATTTACTCACTTGTTAGCAACCGCCAACAAACAAATATACATTTTTTTAGAGGAACTATATTGAACATATATTTTCTTTTAAGTCAGTAGAATATGATGTAAAGGTTTGGATAGCCCTGCATCTTTACAATCATTTGAATATGGCACATGTTTCGATTTCCTTTCAATTAATTGTGCAGCCCTATTATTCAGAGTGACATCACATTTGTATTTGGCCGAAGTTGAAGTTTATCAAATTGATGGTACAATTGTAATTTAGTAAGTAATGGAAAGAAGACATATTCTTGGAAAAAATGCATTACATTTGCCGACACAACTGATAGCAGAAGACACATATTTCTCTTTATTGTTCGGGACACTATCATTGTCGTTGACTTGTGTTTTGTCTTTGATGCATAGATGAGTGGAACTATAATCTTGCGCAGCAGTTTTCAAGACATAAGGAAGAGTATCTGCTTTGTGAAACAGTTCAGAAACATCCTGTCCCCTCCCGCTGAAAGCCGCTCTCCAGCATCTGAAATAACAGTATCAGGTTTTTCCAGTGCAGCGGTTGCTTTGACATAGATACGTTATCCAGATTTAAATGTGGATACTTTAAGGCTCAGCCTGTTTCCTCTGCGTGAAAAAGCCCTATTATCATCTTGTCAATTTCAGTTTCCCCCCACTGCAGCGGCCACTCAAACACACACACACACACACACACACACACACACACACACACACACACACACACACACACACACACACACAGCGCTCGTATCTCTACACTGTCAATGGTTTGTAAACTCACCATGTCCAGCCCTTGGCTCGGCCTCAGAGAGAGGAACCTGGGATTAATGAGTCAACCTCCACACTTACTGCAGGAGACAAAAGGGCTGCGAGTTAAGTGTTGTCTCCTCCGTCAGCCCAGAGGTGTTGAAAGGGTGGATTGCAGGGAGGAAGTTCTTCTTAGGGCTGAGTGGATGTTTATCTGCCTCCGAGTGAAAGAGAGAAGAGGGAGGAATTGACTGAAGGAGAGGGAGAGGGTACAGGAGGTTCACTGAGTAGTCATAGTGAGATAAAAGTAAGATTAGTGCTAATGTACAGTAAGAAGGCAATTCTAGGTGGAGTAGTGAAGCTTGTCCTCACTCACCTGGCTTAATCTTAGTATTGTGACATTTCTAAAAGGTTTGACAGTCACACTTTGATGGACAAATGGCTTAATATCCTTTTCCTCTTTGTCATCAAACTAAATCATGCCTTACAGCGATCATCTGGTAGGACAGCCTTACAGGTTATTATACTGACTCTTGGTTGGTGATAGCTGTCTTTTCTGCACGCATTATTGACATCTGAATCCACCATTTAAGTCTTGTCATTGAAATATCTTTCCATTTACATTTTCAGATAAATAGCCACATATAACATTCATTGAGGCTCATATATACCTCGGGACAGATATTTCTCCTGTGTGCTCAAGACAAATAATCTGCTCTGACATTTACCATGAGTGATCCACATAAATAGCTGCATCATGTCTGTGAATGCACTTCAGTTTTTACTGTCCCACACTAATACATGAACGATACCCCTGGTGTTTTTATAACCTGTTCACATCCGGCAATCATAGTCATTTTTGGCATGACAACGTCCTTTTAGTCTGGACTGAAGAGAGAGATTAGTTTTTTCATATGAATACATATTTTGCATATATCTATAATCATAGTTGGTGGTAGATTATCATTTTTGAAAACCCCTATAGGGAGAGTTTAAATTAGCAGTAGCTCTAACTTCTCTGTTTTCGATCTATGTTAAATAGCATCGTCCGTATTAGATAAATAAAGTTGTTGTCTTGGTAACAGTGATAATAGTGCAGAGTACACAGCAGCAGTAATAGCTACAGGGTTCTTACGGTCATTAAAAACCTGGAAAAGTCATAGAAATTCAAAATGCAAATTCCAGGCCCTGGAAATGTTTTGGAAAACAATATTTTTCCCAAAGTTTTGGAAAAGTCATGGAAATGTAACCAAAGTTGCATCAAATATAATTTACATTTTATCTAATCGCCAAAATAGTAATACTAGCGGTATATATTTTTTTGAATCCTCTGGAGCAGAGAGAGGAGCTGTGGATTATTGTTATTGATTAGTGCATCAGTGTTTCTTAGGGTCAAAAACACTAAACTCACAACTTAAAATGAAAGTGTTTAGTTTATTTAATAAAAGAGCACATGTTCAATGTGAAAAGTGACAGTAGATATAGATTAGTTGCAATTTGGTTCCAAATAAAACAAATTACAAAAAAAAAAACACCTTACATTTCAGGGGGGGGGGGGCGCGGGGCTCCGTTGGCGGGGCGCAGCGCCCCTCCAAGACAATGGTAGGGGAAACACTGATGTTTCATATGCAGACCTTATTTTCCAGCTTACCATGTTAAAATAAAGATGTTTCAGTGGTACCGCTGAGAAAGAGTAATTTTTTTGGTCATGGAAAATGAGGTAAAGGTCATGGAGAAGTCATGGAAAAGTCATTGAAAATCATTGGTGAAAAAGTGTATGAACCCTGTAGCTAGTAATAGTGAGGCTGCCACTAATCTTAAACCAAACTGTGAATGGTCCAACTGCTGCCAAATTGTGAACTTTTTAAGCGGTTTGTAGTTTGTCGTTCTGTGGGAATACATAGAAATAAATCATTAATGCGACAGTGTTTCTGAGTGGGGATAATCATAGGTATGACAACACTAACCTGGCTGTCCATTCTGCACACATTATTGATCTAAAACTAAATGGGATACTATGCTTTGGTCGCACAGTTTGCATGTGAACTCATGCCCAATGAATGTGTAGCAGTAGTGCCATCAGCAGTGTTAGTAGTCGTACTAGCAGTATATCAAACACGGTACTGTAGAGTTCACACACTGAGAAATGTCTTCATTTGCCAGCTGAACCACAGATGTGACACACAAACATGAACCAGTACACAGTGTTCAGTGGAACATAGAAGCAGCCCTGTGGAATTACAACACACACACACACACACACACACACACACACACACACACACACACA
>CALSBZ010046683.1:745245-759578 GCA_943591055.1 Gobionotothen gibberifrons | reverse complement strand
TGTGTGTGTGTGTGTGTGTGTGTGTGTGTGTGAATCTCTGTGTGTGTGTGTGTGTGAATCTGTGTGTGTGTGAATCCAGTAGTGCCGGGCAACCAGACCCGTCCCTGACCTCAAATGATTGCTCCTTAAAGCCTGCTGCAAGCCGTCAGCCAGCCGCTCCTGCTGTCTTCCCTCTGCTTTTATCTGGGTTTCCTCCTGTCCTAATTTTCTGATTCTGTATTTTTTTTCTTTTCCGTTCCCACACTTATCTCTCCAGCATACTCAAAGTCCAGCAGCAGTTGTTTGGGAAACTATTTCATTGGTGTTATCAAAACCAAGCATGTTTTTCAACCAGCCGTCTT
This sequence comes from Gobionotothen gibberifrons, assembly GCA_943591055.1. Taxonomy (NCBI): domain Eukaryota; kingdom Metazoa; phylum Chordata; class Actinopteri; order Perciformes; family Nototheniidae; genus Gobionotothen; species Gobionotothen gibberifrons. The sequence continues at coordinate 759,237 of CALSBZ010046683.1, read as the reverse complement.
GTCCACTTCAACCATTTTTTGCTGCTTTCCAGCTGTTTCGTTCCTACTTTTCTCTTTCAAAGCCAAGTGAACACATACAACAACTGTGAGATGTCCATCATTAGCTTACCTGCGTCCCATACCATGCACACACACCTTGAATGGAAATCTACATGGGAGTGTTTACTCTTCCGCGCTCTGACACAAAACCACTAAAAGACCACATACCCGGCTATAAACATACCACGTTAAGCTTTGTGATCTCCTGTGTGTTTTCACTCACAGTTAGCTTTTGTTGCGTGCAATAAACATGACTCAGTTGTTAGGTCATAAGTAAACATTTGCACTCAGATAATGCACTTTCCACAAGCCATTATGAACAGGGCTTATTGCATAGCCAAAAATTCAGCTCCGGCATGAATGAACCATTATATATTCTCTCAGGGGAGTTAGGTAAGTTCTGCATATTTACAAAGTTGTTTAAGGACACGATTAAAGTGGATGAACTGAAGTATTGAGTTGCTTATAATGCTTTTATTCCAAAGCCAGTATTCCTTGCATGTTTCTACATGATGCCTATACATCTAAGGTATCCTATTTATATTATGTCTATTGGTCAAACCCTTAACCTCAAAACACTGGTTGCTAGTCATGTTGTTATGCATGGTATTTAAGTTTGTTCTATAGTCATACACAACACAAATGATATGCTATATACCAAGCATGTAGGCACAGTGTGTATCGCCTGAACCAAAGTACATTTTTTTACATTCTTGAGTCAACTTCAGTTTAAAAAAAGCACAAAGCTGTTCTCCTTGTTGGTACCACAAGCCGTACAGATTTATTTCCTCCAAAGAATTGCGGAAGAACTAAAAAAAGAATGAGGTTGGATGTTCTTTGCACAGATGTCCCTGTGCTACCCTTGAAAACGTAATTGTGCGGGCCTTGATTACGGTCTACGGTTTCTCTCAAGACAAACAAAGCACACTAAAATGCGGCACGGCCAATTGGTCCGATCCCGAATTAAGAGCGGTAGGGAAACGGAGAGAAAACCAATTAGGAAGACGGAAGCCACTAATTAAAAGCTGCATGCTCTACAGATTGCATTAATTGTATTTTCTTTAGCAATGGCCAGCACCATCATTTCAGAGCTTGCTTGTACGCCAGTCCGCATTCCAGGACAGCTGCCTTCTGTGTTTGGAAAGTCCTCGTGCACAGAGGCAGCACTGTCTGTCTACCGCTCTCCCTTGTTGGTAGATGGAATGAGGGAAACTAAAAAGCCCAAACTAGGGACATTTGGAAACCACGTCTACATTACTCAGAATGGACGAGAAACCATTTATTAGACGTTTTCAACCAGAGTCTGTTTGCAGAAATGTTTTCCCTTCCTGGATTAGGTTCCGTGGAGTGCTGCCAATACATTGTGTGTGTTGTGAATCGGAGATTGCATTATGCTCGAGTGGTTTGGGTGGTTAACCAATACGCTTGCTTTTGGAAGGCTGCAGGGAAACGTTGAGTACCTGAGGAGAAGCCACAGCTCTGAACACTGGGCTCACTAAAGAGCGGGCCCTGTATTCGCGAAATGCTTCCAGAGTAATGGTGTTCATTTGGCAGAGTGACCCGAAGCACTTGTCGATGGGCCTCTTTTGTAAAAATGAGGATACACAAGGCATGTTCTGTTTGTGGTCAAAGCGCATGGGCAGCACTCCCAGAAATAGGTAACAAAGTGATCCGAAGAATCACAAAACGATTCAAACATTTCCTTGGCGATGTTAAAGCAACTCTGTGTGCATTGTTTCTCAAATGAAGGACGACAAATCAAGTCAGTGTGACAATAAAAATCTTATCAGGAGAGAAAAAACAGCCCCCTTTTTATATAAAGCTCAACTTCCTGATTCTATTTCTCGCTCATTGTTTTCCAGGTGATTACCCAACACCTCTTGGCAACTGTTCCCCTCAAGCTGTTGTGTAACCAGTGTACATGAACCATCGTCATAGCCACACACACTTGTGTCTATTTTGGGAAGTCATTTAATTTCTTTAAGGGATTTATTCCGATGTTGGAAATATATATTTTATGATGCACAATACGTCAAAGCAAAGAAACACAACAGGCCTACTTTTTCCATGACCCTGTGACCCTGGCTCACCAGACGCATGAGCAGTTGCTTTATTCTGTCGCAATACACAAGTGTGTCCTGAGTCCTTGTGTTGTCGCTTCCTTCCCAGCAGCGACACTTCCAAGGAAATAGCCCCCCTCTCCACCCTGACTCCTTTTCTCAAATGATGGAGAGAAAATGAAATAAAGAGAGAGGAAATAACTTGGACCTTGTCTCTTCCCTTCCATTGCACCTAATCGTTTGTCCAGACCTCAAATGCTGAAGGCTGACCTTGCCCCTTTTTCCTGTACCCTACACCTTGGATTTCAGGAAATGTACAAAACAGGATAGAACAGCACAACATATTTCTTGTGTGTTTTAAGATGAAAACACTTGAGGATCCAGTGACATCAGCAGCCAAGGCTGTGTTGTTTTTCCTTTGAGCTTTCCTTTGTACAGTAATCTTATCTGCATGGTATTCAGGTATTAGTCTGGTTCTTCATAATGTGGTTCTTCAGCAAAACCAAACCGTACTAATTGACTGACCAAATTTAACCTGCAAAACACAACATTTCTGCTTACTGATAGGTTTAAAGTTTGCATTGTTTTCAATAGCCGCGTTCACACCGGAGTACTTTTCCCCGTACTTTTCGCGTTTAGTTCCGTTAGTACCCCTTATGTCGCGTTCACACCAAAAAGAGTACTTAGTGCCGGGAACTTTTACCCCAATTTTTAGTGCCTGCTGAGAGGTGGTACTTTCCTGGGGGAAAAAAGTGCCCCAGTTCTGATTGGCTGGGCGAATTGCAAACCACGCCCCGTAAAACTCTGAAATATTTTGTAGAGCCGGCATTTTATTATCCTCGCATTAGCATTATTAGCATTATTAGCATTCGCCCAGTGCACAAACGCAGAGAGACTAACTTATGGCAACACAAAAATAAAATATGGGAGCGGTGGAGATGAGGAGGTGTCTGCGTTCTGGCGATTTACTCGGAAGGCTTCAACTCCGGGGACTTCCGGCCGGGGCCTTCGGGTGTCAGTATACGCCGTGAAGTGGTTTGCGGCCTGCCAGTAAACCCAAAGCAGAAGAAGAAGAAGTGATGTCAGCGGCTCATTTGCGTAATCTTCCCTCAGGGAACTTATTCCGGTGTGAACGCGATCTGTACTTAGTGCCCTGGGGTATTAAGTGTCCTTGGTGTGAACGTGGCTATTCTTTATGCAAGCATTGTCTTACCTTTGTGACCAAAACAGCCAACTTTCCAAAAGGCAAATGTGATGTGAATGTTGAAAGAATACCCTCTGTAATCAGAAGGCCTTATTCGCTTCTTAGGCCAGTAAATGCTTTGCCACATTATTCAGGTTAGGGCCACTGTTGAAAGCTTTACACACAGAGGGTGTGTAATATTCACAGAAGTCCATTGAAGAGATCCAAAATCAGTTTTAGGAGCAGCAACCCTGATTGTAATTATACACAAATTGCTAAGAGTGCCCCTCCAATCATACCTTATTCTTGGATTAATCCTAATTAAAACGTTTTTAGAACTTGCTCTTGGCACGAACAGAAACCCCACCAGGAAACTTTTTTATCAGCTTGACTACAAAGCAACTCATATATAATCTAGTTTTAGCATTCAGTTCCTGGGCCTTACAAACCATACACCCACAGTGATAAAAACACACAGCTTTGAAAAGCTGACACAAAGCTTTCCAATTCCTTTCCTCCGTGTATTTTTAGTATGAATGTGTTTATTGGCAACTGCTGGTCAGTGCACCTGTCACTATTTTCAGCGACACTATAACTGAGTTCCATACTTTGGACTCGCCCACTCTCTACGTTTCCTTTCCATGTTTTCTTTTCCCGATATTTCTCCCTCTCCACAATCAAGGGGGAATTATCCGTCTTCCGGAGAAAAAAGAGGCAGCCCACTAATTTTAGATTGACTTGATTGAGCCTGCAGGCCAAAGGGATCAAACCCACATCCGCTCAAAACCAGGGATGCTAATTCTAACCATAACATAGCTAACATATGTTTTGCTCTCCCCAAGCGCTGATTTGAGAGCTGCTGGAAGCAAAGCCCCGGGCTGCTGCCTTCCCCGCTGCACCCGCTGCAAAGGACCATTCTTTCTTGTGGCATGTTTTGTGGGTATTGGCCCACCATGTGTATATTTATAGAGACCGGGTCATGACACATGTACACGGACTACTTGTTCACTCTTAAAGACATGAGGCAGTTACTCTCCCATACTCAATCCTCACTGTTTTTGTAAGTGTTTGAGTAGGCGTTTGATTGTAGCGTTATTTATTTTTAAACGATTTGTTTTAATAAAATGTGTCAAGGACCCTCTACAGAAATCTTATTTGTAAAGGGCCGATAACATGCCTAACTCTAAACCTTTAACTGTACATGCCGAACATTTAGTACGAGTGCATTATTAGACCATGGGCAACTATGAGTGCTTTATAAACGCCTTTAGATTCAAGAAAAGTAAGATTCTTAAATCTATTTGCAACAGCTGAATATGCATTACATTGAGCTCCAATGCTTCGCTCTTTTTCATAGTTGTTTTTATAAGTTTCCATCTGTAATCTTGTAGTTACTCTTTGGCCTCTTCATTTCAGAAGAATATTATTCCTAAAAATAACAAATATTCAGGCATTTAAAAAATATATATCTGGTTTTTGTCTGTCTTTCTCTTATATGTTTTGGATTACTTGGAAACCTTTTTCTGTGTAATCATTTGTTACGGATTTTCTGAAAGCATACTGATAATATCATATCTATAATCTGATCACAGTTACGATACGATATACTTTATTTTCCCCGTAAGGACATTTGTTCTGGACTCCGTCCTGCAGTTCCGCATACATGTACATATACAAACATAGTGGACATTAAGAGACATACACATATCATCAGTCATACACCGTTTGAACAAACACAATACACAGACGCACATACTGACAATGGCGACCTATTGCACAACCCTCATGGCCAACATTTAGTTTTGGTTCTTAACCAACAAGGTGTGTTCCCAGTGAAGTTAGATCATTTGGTTTCAATGAGGCCAAATAGTCATGCATGGTCCAAAACTGCTGCACGTCAATCCTGACACCATGTAGGCATCCATCAAACACCTCAGAGTATTCATTATGGAGATGTGTCACCAGCGGCAAAACTGAGCTTCTCCAGAAACGGGATAAAGAGCGTAACCAGTGGTCAGACTCAATCTTAGGCGTCTTCAAAGGGAGGATTGTAATGACAACGTTGCTAGCGGTTTAGCCCTAAGGGTGCGCTATGGAGATGCTTAACTGTGGCTAACTACCAAACCAATTACTTACAAAGACAACCTAAGGAAGAGACACTTGATGCTGTTGCCACAGGAACAATCCCAGCTCCCCCACATCCACCCGCCCATTAGCTCTAACCTAAACCCTGATCCACAGTTGGCTTAAGCCCTCAGGCCTTTCTCAGCTTCACATCTAGCTTTGTGTCGCCACTTTTCCTGTCAAGACTTTGTTATTGCCATCTTTGGCTTGGGAAGCTGACATTTTACAATGTGTTTATTAGTGGGAGGGTTTTGGGGGGTTTACAAATAGAGTTTTCAGGGTCTTTTTTTCTGTTTCATGGGAACAAAATGTGAGGAAATCATTGTATGTATCCTGTAAAGTTTGAACTCAAAAGCTCAAGGGATGGCGGTACTTCACAGATGTAAAATGGTTCGGTTAATGATACTTAAACTTCCTATTTATGTTTTCTTGAAACGATAAGCCTGTAACACGAGATGTTTACCACAGCACTCATATTTGCTGTCACTATGTCATACCACAGTTGGGGGTTTTACGCTTGTATATTTAAGGTCATTCAGACACAAGCCTTTTTTTTTTTTTTTTAGGCGCCTGATGTTTGTTTGCACGGCACTATACAACAATGGCTGTTTATGGATCGGCAAAGGCAGGAAGTGTACAGTATCCTTTCTGGAAAATACACATAGCCCAGTCACTTCATTAGTCTTCCCAAGCGCTGCCGTATGGGAGGGATTTAACACAATCATAGTCAATAAGGGAAGTGAACTAGCTCACAGAATAGCGTACGATCCATCATTCTCTAAGCACGCTGCCAAGTCAACAGAGACTCCGCTGCAGTGGGTCGGGCCGGCAGTCATGTCTCATTCCTTGAGTCTTCTGCAATCCCCCCGGCTTAGTCCCCATCTGGCCAGCGGTTCCGTGCTAAAGCTGGGAGATGCGTAGTGCCTAATTCCTACACACTAAAGCATTACCGTCTGTCCAGGGCCCGTGGAGACAAGATGGTCGCCAGGTGTCTTCCTGTCTTCAAAGTGTCGGCATCGTTAATCATGCCCCCACCCCTTCTGCGTCGCCTCACATGTGTTTTATTTTTCCTCAGCCCTCACCCCACATACACAGGCTCTCTCTCTGCCTCCCTCTATATTATTGAATAGTCTGTCACCCAGCTGCATTTCCTGCGGGGTTTATGTACATTTCGGAGCCCGGATTGAAACCACATTGGCGAAACAGCGTGCCATCTTAATGAAGTCACTGTGATTCAAAATGGGAGGGTGGGTGGTACCGAGGGGGGTAATTGAAGAAGCTGGGCATGCCTGGAAAGGACCAGAGGATACTGAGATCCCTCCCAGCCTGCCCTTTAGCCCCCAACAGACTGCTGTTTCTCTCTCATGTGGCCACTTTTATTCTTGAATCCCCTCCTCCCCGCTTCATCCTCTCCTTCAAAGGCAAAATGTATCTTTCATCTATCTTTGCTAATGGTATTAACGCAGCTCATGCTTGTGAACACAGCCTCCACAGCTGCAAGGCCTTAAACAGCTTCAGAGAAGAAGTGCTAGCAGAACTTTTTTGTGTAGGAACAAGGAGGGGTATTTATGTCTTTTTAAACAGATGCCAAATATGTGCAGTTTACAAGCCCAGCGATATTGCAAGGTATGGGTTATCTTTCAACAAACAGGAAGTTTTGACCGCATGGTGAGATCATAAAACCCTATAACTCAGTGTATCGTTTTGTCTCCCAGGACACTTTGTTTATGCGGATACATGCGAATCACCAACAGTTTTGTGGACGTTCTGTTCTATCATAAAAGCTACGCACATCCTCTTTGTGGACTTTTTGGTCGTTTGTGGTTCATGTCAAGGTTGCATCTCAATCGTTTTCCCTTTTTTTCGTTGCTTTTTTGGAAAGGCACACTGGATTTAATTTGCCATGTTGGCTGCCTAGGCCCAGTTTCATTAACAGTGCGGAGGGTGCACTCTCAATGCCCTCTCTGACGCAAAACCAAGCAAGTTGAAAAAGAGCTCTTTCCTCTGGAAAAGCACCAGGGGGACTATTTCTGTAGTTTGAAATGGTTAAAGAGGGGATTGGGCCAGAGAAAAGGAAGGGGGGGCTGGCGTTCAGTTGTGAGCAGCAGACTGTTTCACGTGCCAGATCTGTAATGCGTTCCTTCGGGCTGGGAGCTGGCTGAACTCTGGGCCGTGGCGCTCCGGGAGAGGAAGTCCCAAGCCTGGGGAGTTTCAGACATCCTGTTTTGGAGTGCCATTGGCCGGGATCTGGGCTGTTGCACGCCACCTGCAGACTGTAGGATCACATCTGCCATTAGACCGGGGACAGCAGCCAAACGTCACATACCTTCTGCAGTCTGGCTCATAATGGCTTCTTTATGTCTTGCTATCTACCACCCGCTTTCCAAACACACTCCTCTATGTGCCGTCTTTCCCTCCTAACGACCTTATTTCTCCGATCTTGGAAGGGCCTTCTATTTCTCTTATATATCATTTTGAAGCAATGTGTCTTTGAAACCAGTTGAGGGATCAGCCTTTAAAAATACATGGAAGAGAGGGGATGAAATATCTTCCATAATTCGACTGTGAGAAGAAAAAAAAAGGCATTCGATTCCCTTCAGAGTTTGAGCGGTGACGTCGTGGCTTAATCCGACACAAACTTTCACCCTGCTATCTGGACAACACATACTCACAATACATGTTGTGCAGTTGGTAGATGAGATTGTATCGTATGTCATGCATGCTCACTTATAGTATATACATGTTATTGAAATCATTTGAAACGAGGACCCAGGGATTTAACCAAAATAGGCGTTCATCATCATTTGTAAAGTCTCACCGGCCTGGATCTCCCTGGTCTCAGAGTCCCTATGGAGCTGATAGGGCAGGAAGTTTGTTGGAGATTGTTCTCCCTTGTTTGTTGCTATTTAGGACAACAGGAAAGGGTTTGTGTCTGTCTCGACCTCCCCCCCCCCCCCCCCCCACCGGCTCCTTCCCCCCCCCCCCCCCCCCCCCCCCCGCCCCCCCTCCTCCTTCCTTGATTGGCCTGGTGTGTTTATTCAGAGTCATTCTCACCAGTCCAGCTGCATCTGATTCTTCCTTGTCGAAATGACCACCATGTGACCTTATTCCGGTCTATGCGTTATCAGCTTTTTTCTCAACCCTCAGATAGATTTTCAGAACTGTGTGTCATTCCCAGCAAGAGGATGATATCAGCACAGTGTAAACAGTTTCATGTTAGGACTGTGGCTTGCTGGTTGCATAGAAGACGTGGGAATTTGCTTGTTGGTGGAGGCAGGGCCAAAACAGGAATCAGAGTTAATGTTTCAAATCTGGATGATGAACAATTTTTTTTATATGCCATCTGTAAAGTCCTCAAACCTCAAATATGTTCATCTGGCACAAAGATTCCCCCAGTAATATTTTTATTATAATTTTATTTTTATGATTAAGACAAATGAATGTCACATTTGTGGACTCACAGTATCTCATATATCGTTCATAAACGAATGTAGTGGTGTCATGGGACTGTGGGCTACTCATCTGGCATCCCTTAACTGGCCTGAACAATCCTAAATGCTGTGGGGGCTCAACTTCTAACCCCAGGAAAACACCAATAGACCCTGTAGGCCAACTTCAAAGGGCCAGCACATCAAACGAAACTGAGCACGTAGATGGTCAGCCGGGATAAAAACGAGCACAAACCCTCCCATTTGTCAGTCCAATGACTTATGCGTATTTTCTCCCTACTAAAAGCAGCGTTTTGTCGAGGGAACTCACGGGTGGCGGTGAAACAGGAAAGCTTGCGTGCGATACACTTTATAGTGCGCACCGCCGGCACACGTCGCAGGCTGCTGGTCTGCCAGGAACAGCTCATGCAGAGTATGAAATGTTATGTCATGAACAGGAGCTTACCCCCTCCCCAAAACAGAAACTATCTGTTTTATTCTCTGTCTTTTGCCCCCCGTGTATCTCCATACACCCCTCCCACCCCCCTTTCCCATCTCCACCCCCCTCTAACCCTGACGCTAGCTTGTCTGAGTGGCCTTTTGCCATGCATTCCTCCCTTCCCTGTTTGGCCTCTGTCTCAGGAAGTGGCCCAATTAGTGGATAAACACCATGGAGGAGATGGGGAGGAGGGCTCGGGCAACTCCCGCCCCCCCCCCCCCCCACATCCATGCCACTACTCTGTGTGCAAAAAGGCTAGGGGTCTGTGTTAGGGGAAAGGAGGTTATGAGGTGGGGTTTGCAAGCAGAACACCAACAAATTAATTCCAAGTCACAATGAACGCTTGTTTCTTCAATTTGTTGCAACAAACAAGTTGGTTTAGAATAATTAGAAGCCATATGTTTCATGTGATACCTTCATTCCTGTGAAGGACATATTTTTTAAGCAAGGCCAAAGTCTTTTTTGGAGCATTTTCTGAACGTTTTTTGCGAAAATGGAGAAAAAGTTCAAGGCATCTTTTACACTTCAAAATCTTTAGAATACTTCCCTTCGCCAAAAAATACAAGTGTACACTTCAAATTCCTGTTAGTTGGTGTCAACATTAACCACTTCCTTTATTGCGTCGCCACATGTTTCTGGCACAATTAGATCTGCTGGAAAAGTGTAATGAACACAATGGAAGAGAAATCAAACACATTCATCTTCATTCAAAGTGGATTTGCATAATGGAAATGCCTTTCAGTTTTGATTATGCCATTGTTGTTTTGGGTTTGCTTCCACTAACATGGTACACATATTTGCGGTTCCAACTCTCCGCAGATTGACTAATGCAGACTGTCGACATTGTAGCCTCGAGACAGGAAATCTTGATCTGCAAATAGCACTCTTAATTAGGCATGTTTATCATCAACTCAAACCACATATTTAATGGTTGTTTTCCTGTCAGGTTTTGTTCCTTTTCACCAAGCATTTCCAGGCGTTTAGATAATCTCGTGTTTCAAAGGTTTCAAAGGTTTCAAAGGTTAGTTCTTTGACCCCTCTGTGAAAGATATAATCACCACGGAGATGCAAAAAGTGTGATTTGCTCCTGTCACACTTCGTATAACCAAATGTTATTTGTGATTGTACGGTTTCAGGGTACAATTCGCTGCGCTGTTAGAGACAGTCATACAGTGTCAGAGGTCATATTTGCTCCTCCTCCTCTCAGAATGCAAAGGAATGCTTTATGGCATTTGGTGAAGTGTGATTTACAGGTGCCACTGACTCGCTGTGTGCACATGGCTAACCTCAGGAAGCACTTAGTTTGACATATGACACTCCCATGACCCGAGGTAAAAACCATTGAATTTGCTTAGTATGTGAAAACTCTTGCTGTTTTGTCTATAAAATCCAAATAAATATGACTATAATAAAACAGGGTAAGATTAAGGTTGCTTGCTGGCCTACATTAAATCAAATAAACTAAAATAAATAAAATTGTTCTGCATTAGAATATATTTTTATTCTCACCTTGTTTTGGGTAAATAAGATGTTATGGTATCAATTATAGACACAAATAACTTAATGACAGATTATTTTTGTAATGTATAAACCTTGCCTTTTTGGCTATAGACTCTGTAGGCTATTGACTTATTGAAAGTTGTTGATATAAGTGTATTTCTATTTAAAATAGTTTCACGTCTAACTACTGCACTGGCAAATGTTCCGCTTTTTTGGAAGTACAAGGATTTGTTGGACTTGATAAGGGGAGTTTTTGCAGTATACACAAAAAAAATGGCTTTCTGCAGAACTAAATCCACATAAGTGTGGCTGCATGGTTGGCAGGACACTCTTACTTGGATACAATATTCAACTTTGTACATTTGATAGTTCCACTGTGAAATGTGGTCACCTCTAAACAAGCACTCCACAATCATACAGTATCATTTGTTGCCATTCAACCCGCTGAGACAGAATGCCATCCAAATTGAATTAAAGCAGTGCTTCTTCGGGCCGTCCTCCATCCCGGACTAAACTCAGTAATTTGATTTACTGAGCTGCCCCCTTGCCATATTACAGTTATTTCAACTGGCAAATATGTACTGTGCATTCCACCTCAGTTAGAGCCGGCACATGCCGCTCCATTTCCCTGAAACAGTCACTTAACCAACGGTGCAATTACCGTCCATATATGCCCAAACACACTTGGAACTGATGGTTAGATAAACAAATGTTATCCGATAGGTACAAATTATAGATGTATGGTCAAATTATAGATGCGTGGACTACACTCCGCTTTTTGGACCATTTTTCAATCAGGGTTTTAATACTGATGTGTGCCAGCAGCTCTGAAGAATCTCTGCTTTCTCATTGAGATAGCAGGAAAGAGGCCTTGTGAGGATATTCTTTTTTTTCTACCTCCTCCCTGCTCTGAGTTTTAAGAGTGTTTGTGGAGCAGAGCAGTATACCATATGGCTGTCAGTGCAGATGAATTACTGTGAGCAGTTCCTCTGAGAAGTACTGAGGTTCAGGAGATAACTGGAAAAGCAGTTTGCATGCTGCTCTGTGCACACCTTTGACTGAGGACATTTTTGCAACAGAACGACAAAAAAAAGTAATACGTTATTTTGCTTTGGGACCTGTGTGTGGACGAAAAGTCAACTCGGAATCTGCTACATAGATACAGGAGAAAATCTCTTCCACAGCACAAAGTAGCCATTTTAATGAAGTGCTGCAACTTCGAAAGAATACAGTTCATTGAAGGAAAGTGCACAGTCAGCGTAAATGGAGATATTAAATATTGAACGGATACCAAAGAGAGGTGTTTGCGTGCAATATGTTGTCTATGCCGTGCATAGTGCGGAAATGCTTTCATGAAAGCTAGTGATTTGTTAGATGAAGACATCCGCAGCACTTATGGCACGGTGTGGCGTTCAGGGACAGGGAGAGGGAGGGCTAACAAGAGAGGGATGGTGTGTTTGAGGGTGTCAATGAAACTAAACAACCCACAGGATATAAGACAGCAAGTATTATATTATCTAAATTGCAAGAACGCGACGCTTGAAACAAGATCTCCCAAATTACACATCACAGTGTTTGGAACATAAATAGTCATTTCCGCACTCAGACCAAAAAGAAAAAAGGCATGCCTCCCACTGAAAATGGGATTCCTAGCTGTGAAAGTCAAGCTATTTATGGTATGCACTAGTTTCCACCCCTGAAATATCCGCTCAGCTCCTTTTTTTTTCTTTCTTGACAGACAGTAAAAGCCACCTCCAGTCGAACTGCGAGCCAAGATTAAGTTTGACAGGCAAATAGTCGCTCTTAAGACTGTGATGGCTCGTCTGTTGTCTTAGCAGGAGTTTGAACCTCACACACACACACACACACACACACACACACACACACACACATTGTAGTCCCCGATTTACGGGCCATGAAGTGCAGTGGAGTTACTGTACGGTGGGGGCCTCAGACGGAGAGAGAGGCAGGCTGGGTCCTGGGTTAGGGGCTCTAAAAAGGTTGTAGGTTATAAATACTTGACAGTGCAGTAAAGCTGTCACACTCTTCCTGAAGCAAGCATGCACTCACATATGAACACACACTCCTATATACCCACACAGCACATCCTCAGGCCCTGCCTCCTCCTCCTCCTCTTCGTATCCCTCCCTATTTACCTAATTTCAAAGCAGCGGTTAACTTCCTGTGTAAACAGGAAGTTGGATGGCAGAGAGGACGTCTGGGTGGCTCTCTGTCGCAGGCTGTGTTGTGCTTGCTCTGCATTTGTGTGTCAATGCGTGCATTCTATGGATTGACATACATGTTACGGTGAAAGCAGATATATTTAGCAGACATGTTTGTTGCATTGCTTATTGTTAGAAATGAGACCCAGGCATAAAATAAAAAGAACATGAATTTTCCTGTAAATATGCAAAACAAGTTGTTTAGAATCTCATATTTAATTGGGTTCAAATGTGGTGACTGTAAAGTTAATAACATATAGTTCACACCAATAATAAACTGACTTTAAGTTATGCTAAATTCCTTGTACTGATGTACGCGCTATAGCTATATCTCTTTAGCTATTTTATTCAGGAGATTCCTTTAACCTATACACGTTTTTTTAAACGTATAAGCTATAAGATGCATAGAGACAGCCATTATTGCTATTTGTTGTTTATAGACTCATAAAACCACTGAAACTTCCGCTGTTCGTCTTGCAAACATGTTTCAGTTTAACCTCTTGTGTATGCAAAGGTATCTACACCTCCCCCCCACACACACACACACACACCATGTATACATCACTTTAGGAGACATTACATTGACTTACATGCATTTCCTGGAGACTTATCCTAGCCTTAACCATAACCAACACATGCCTAACCCTTACCCTAACCCTAACCAAGTCTTCACCCTAAAATGAATGATTCCTCTCATGGGGACCTCCATTTTGTCCCCATTAGGGAGGCTGTGTAAACATATGTAGGTCCCCACAAGTATAGTAATGCTAGGCCACACACACACACACACACACACACACACACACACACACACACACACACACACACACACACACACACACACACACACACACACACACACACACACACACACACACACACACACACACACACACACACACACACACACACACACACACACACACACACACTAATC
>CALSBZ010046683.1:727948-741476 GCA_943591055.1 Gobionotothen gibberifrons | reverse complement strand
ACACACACACACACACACACACACACACACACACATGTAGAGAAAGAGAGGCAGGGAGGGGTAAAAAGCCCCTAGATCCCGCCATTCTTTCACAGAGATAATCTGCAGGGAAGGTGCTGCGAACACAAGGTGTGTGTGCGTGTGTGTGTGTGTGCGTGTGTGTGTGTGTGCATGTTTGCACGCATGCACATTTGTCTTTCTGTGGGTGTGAGCTGCCTCCTATTTATTCAGCGCAGGTTCATGGCTTTTATGCACGCTATTATGCTCCAGTGATAAAACGCTTTTCCACAGCCCATCAACAATGCCTTATCAAAGCCTTCATCACAGACCAGACTGCAACAGCCGGCTAAACCTGAACGCACACTGACTCCGCGATAACGCTGCTTTCCAGTCCTACAAAAAATCCTCCAGGACCCCCCAAGTCAACTCTTATGTTGTACTGTAACTGCCATTATCAAACAGGCTTTTCAGAAACTTCTTAAGAGGACATAAATATAGATAATGGATACAAATTGGACCAGGGACCCTCATCTGAGAAAGTTTTGCCCGAAAGATGCTTATCCCAGAAGACTTTTGCTCTTAGAATGTATTTTACACAAAATTGCAAGCAGATGGCAGCCAGCGAGGACGTTTTTTTTGTGATTGATGCAATGCTGCAGCGCTGTTCTCACCAGCCTTAAGAGGAATTGTTTGTGTAATTGTGGGGCAGTAATGCTGGGTAGTTGAAGTAATAGGGGAACTCTATTGTCCAAATTGGGGTTCTCAGGGGTCTGCAAAACGGCGCCTGAAGCTCACTTGACTGGGAAATGTTCTGCCTTTGGCTGACCACGTTTTTTTATCCACTATGATTGTCCAACCTTTTCTCAACCATCATTTAGAAACCGTTGTTACTTTTCCCCAAGAAATGTCATGGAAATGTGCAAGCAGACAATCTAAAGGCCCGGACACACCAAGCCGATTTTGGCCGTCGATGAGCGTCGACACGCCCTACTCAGATTGGTGTGTCCCGCACCAACTTGTCTTTTCAGCCGTGCCGAAACCTTTTCGGCCGAAAAGCAGTCGGCCAAAGGCTGTCGGCAAAAGAAATCACTCTGATTGGCTGTTCAGCTTAGCGAATCAGTGCATGAGAAGCGAAACGGAAGTGAGGGACCCAAACAAACTATTAAGAAGGCGAATCTGAGATTTCATTTAACTCCAGCTCTCGACACAGGTTCGGGAAAGCCCCGTGAGCTTCTCGCTGTAGAGTGAAAATGGAACGCACACGCTATTTGTTGTTTGTTTATATCACGCAGTCTGTTCTTCTTCTCTCGGTGTATCACGCAGTCTGTCTTCCGGTTGTTGCCTCTTTTGAATGAAGAATACACACTACCGCCACCTGCTGGTAAGGAGAGTTATTGCCACTCACGCATAGGCAGTTCGTACGTGCTACTTGGCCGTCGGCTGAAGTCTTTGCAGTGTGTTCCAGTGCGACACATGGCCAAGACGCAGAGACGTGAGGAGACACAACAGTCTGTGTCAGTTCTTTGGTGTCAGCTTGGTGTGTCCGGGCCTTGAGACTGATAACACAACTTTCTTTAGGGTATTATGAAGTCTGATTTATTTTACAATCATTCCTAATGAATAAACATTTTTGTTTTCTTATGCCAGTCTAGTACATTTGGTGTGTTCATTATGTTATTTTGCTTATAAACTTAGTTCCAAACTTGACCTCAGGTGGAGGAGCAGAGGCTTGTTGTTGGAAAGACATTGACTTTCAGTTTGTGGTTTGTTAGTCTTGAGATTAAGCAGTTGACAGCATGCGAATAGACCAGTTTATCTATCTTTAGAAACTGAGGGTTGTTGTGTTCTTGCCAAAGGGAATCACCTAGATCCGGAGTTGTTACACAACCTGAGGTGCGGTTAGGTTGTGGATTTCTTCCAGAGCAGACAAAACAGAGGTAGAAGTGAATGTTTTTCTTTATTTACCACATTCTTATGCGTCAGTTTGATGCACAAATTCATTGAAAAAAATGTTATTTATTAGCATTTGAGAGCCCACTTTGGTTGTGTCTCTTCTTACAGTGTTTTACATCACACCTCTTGGGTGTTATGTGTCAAAACACTGCGTACTGAACAGGTGAGTCATGACAAATTAACCTTGGTGCCAAAAACATTTGCTAACATGTACTTTCTCTGTATTATTGCTGTGGTATTTTTAAAGATGGAACACACTGCTGGTACTTTTAAAGGCCTCGTAAAGTCAAAAGAGCACGATTTTAAAAGCTTTTGCATGAGTTGTAAAAATGTCCTGTCGGTACGGATCACCTGATTTCCAGTAGGGATAGGTTATGATTTTTGACTTTTCCAATAGTTATTCAACTATAAAAGTTTATGCAACCATCGTTTTGTCTTAAAAAATGTTTTCCCTTTGAGCATTTGAGCCAAGTGGTGAAACATTTTTTTAAGACATTAATGCCCTCGTGCCAGGTGTCAATAAAACGTGTGTGGCACGTTCTTCACACTAAGTCAGTATAGCATTTGCTACAGCGTTGTGAGATGGGCTAGCTGCTACAGGATAACTATGCTAAGACTATAGGACTACTGCCGTAAAAACGTTTCCTGTGTTTTTTTTTTAATGAGGTGGAGTGCAAAGTCTGCCAGGGAAAGTTAGCGTATCATAAGTCTACAACTATACACAGTCATATAAAACCAGAGCATCCAGCAGAAGAAATTCCTGTTTAAAAAGTATCTTTGCTTGAAATGCCCATGATATCTATTAGGAACAACTTTACTTAGCATACAAGCCTCGCAGGTCGAGTAATAAAATCAAGAATAATTGAAGTCACACGACTCAAACCCAGTAGCCACAAGATCAGACTTTGTTGTAAACCACTGTGACTAAGTATGAATGTGTCCGCAGCACCATTCATGTGTAGTAGTCCTGGAGAGCATGATTCAATTACCGGTAGCTTACTGTAAGACAAATACAGAAATAGACTGGTGGGCGGTGTTGTGTTACACTCAGCGAACCCAAGGTCAGGAGACTGTAAAATAATATCCCCTTGTAAAGGAAGTATATATGTCTCTGCAAACAGGGCGTTGCTGAGTTGACTGAATAGATAGGACTGTGTATGATTACTCTGAAATCTCTAAATGTCTGCTGTTGATAGGTCAGTCCTGTTGATTGATTGATTTTATATCGCTATCGTGTGCTTGAGGTGCCAAGCCCACATAAGCCCACAAAGCATCTACATCATGTTGCAATATTCACTCTGGTACTACACAAAGTACACTTTTGTAATGACCTGGTTGTGCACATAAAACAAGTGTTATCTTGTTCTACTTTAGTGGTATCTTGTTCCAGGACCTTTTACTAATTTCAAAGGCAGGACATTGTTCAAAACTTTTTTTAAATCCTAGTTATACTGTTGCTGGGTTTTAATACCAATACACATTCAATTAGGGTTAGGGTTGAGGAATACAAGCCAAACTTTTCAAATCCTAAATGATGTCCAACCAGAAGCAACTATTTGTTTTCTGAAATACAATATAGCATTTGTTAATTATATATTAAATCAAAAAAGATCCTGAAGAACAAGTAAACACACTGCAAAGAATGGTCATCTTAAAACAAGAAAAAAAGGTGATTTGAGTTGATACAGACTTGATGATAGTTAGACTTAAAGGTGGGGTATGCAAGTTTGAGAAACCGGCTCGAGATCGCTAGAATTAGAAAATACACGACCGGAGAAAATCTGCCACTTCCTTACAGAGCCCCTCCTCCAACACACACGAATGCGCACATGACCAATGAGGGCACGAGATAAGTTTGTGCACAGATGGAAGGCTGACAGGCAGGTAGGCCATCCAGTTATTTTAGCCGGGCCGGCTCAGATGATTGGTCGTGCTTTTTACAGCGCCACGGCTTCCACAGATGATATTTTTGTATGGATTTTTTGTCAAAGCATTTAATATATTCATTGCTATCGGGATGTTAAGAGCATTCCATGGAATATAACAAAAAGTGTATCTCGAGCCGGTTTCTCAAACTTACCTACCCTACCTTTAATAAGAATTATTGAAATAAGAATATGATTTCTTAAAACAAGCTTCATCATCCTACACAAGCAGCTCTTGCTAATTACATTATTCTCAAAACAATCATTCATTTTATGGAAAAAACAAACCTGGCATTCTGAGCCAACTTTGGGTCATATCGGGAGTTTTCAATTTGCTGTGCTAACGAACACAACCTCCATACCGTAAAGTGCTAAGATGTTATACCCAGTCCTATTCCTCACTTCTGTACAATATGTTAGATTATGATTCCCTCGACGCATTCATGTTCCTCCCAATCTGTCTAATTTAAATTTCTCTGAGTTGTGGAGCCAATTTTTCCAGATAGTTGTATGCAATGTTTAATTATGCTAGGCTATACGTTGTCTTGACCTCCTGAAAGCACTACAGCATTGATCAACTATAGCCGCCCTCACAGTAAATTCAGTGTACAGGATGCTGTGATGACCCTCTGGATGATCCTCCCCACCCCCCCCACCCAATCGAATCTCTTCGCCCGACTGAAGGTTACCTAACCCTTGTGGCTGCACTTTGCTATGCGGCCCGTGGCGCTGACCTGTCACTCCGGATCCATTTCCAGCATCCAATCTCATCCACCAATTGCGGGGCTCGCCCTCCCCCCTGGCCGTCGCCATGGAGACAGCCAGTCTGACCTGGAATGCTGCCGTTCATGATGGTTTCACTCCTCTTTCGGAAGAGCTGAAAGTATCAATTAAGGCAGGACCGGCCCCCTTATACACACCCCTACACTGCAACCCCCCCCCTCCCTCCCTCCCTCAGTCACATAATTCATGCAATCGGAACTCAAGAGGACACCAATTTGACCAGATTCCACTTTCTCAAATTGCAGGAAAACACACTTAACTGATGGGCCCTCCCAAATTGAGAGGGGCCATTGTTGTGCGCCTTGACCCTCCAACCCACGCTCCTCCTCTCACCTTGCTCTGGCCTGTCTCCCCTCCGTGTCACATAACAAGCTAAGAGCACACCTTTCTTTCCACCAGGCCAGCAGGCCCTCAACAGGCAATCCTTTGACTAGCCAGGGGCCTCTTTGGGCATCTGAAGGGCCATTCTCCAGGGTCAGGGACCACAGGGGAAAGTGTGTAAATGATACCTGATGGCATGTAAAAAGATCATTTGATAGGTCTAGATAGAAAGACATACCTGTCAACACTCGAAGACAACTGCACTGCACGGTAGGAGCTAAATGAACTTGGACAACTGGGACCTTCACAATGTCGGCTACACACCTCACTAATGTACTCTGAGAGCTCCCGCTGCAAGACAGCCCCTCCATAAGGGTTTGATGAAGGGCATGCCTGTTCTGTTGTCACACTGTTGCTATTACCCTAACTTTTGCACGTTTTTTGCGACCGTTGCCCGCTTTTCCCATTACTTAATCCAGCATTGGTCCTTTAAAAGTAGTTCCTTTTATTATGGGAGTGCAAGTGTAGCTTGAACAGTCCGATGAAGCCGGTTTTTATTATTTATTTCGGACATTTTTTATTGTCATGTTGGTCTCTCCATCATTGCAAGTGAGATACATTTAGCTTAACAGGAAACAATAAACATGCCAATGGACAAACTCCTATACAACAAACTTTATTTGAATTTGAAGTTTGTCGTTAATCTATGACAGGTGAATTTAGAAGTTGTGCGTTATATTTTTCAACAAGCGGTGAAGCATCACTAGTTCATAAGTGTGTAATCCTAACACCGGCACCCCACAATTATTACGTTGGCCTGTATGTGTTTGTTCAACATGATTCACAGACCTGTGAAACTGTGCCAGTGTAACCAGAACCCTTTGAGGTGTATAACTGCATGTGCAAGCTACAGTTTGCTTTGGTTTTCAATCTCTCCATCATCACTGAGAGACATTCCTCAACACACGGAATAGGAAGCGCAGTATATAATTTGCGCTGTCTGAAATAATTATTCAACTCCGCTCAGCTGCTCCAAATCTGATGGGAAGTTCCTAAAAAAAGACCAGTGATTTAGGAAAAGAGGTCAGTGATCACCACATAAATCACCTCACCACGGCAAAGGATTGCCCAGGAGCAGATGTGCCTTTTGCATTTGGCACAGTAATGCTCTACTGGATATATAAAAAAAAAAGAAACAAGCCTCAGACCATAAACATGTCCTTCCTCAACCCCAAACGGAGGCAACAGCAGCTCAGTGTGCCTCCCTCCCTCCCTCCCTCCTTCATTCTCTCTGTTTCAACACATCCCTCTCTCGACTTCCTTCCTGCCCCACCCATTGAATTTTAATACCTGCCTGTCATGTTTTCTTCTCTTTTTTTTTCTCTCTCTACCTCCCCCCTCCTTCACCAAACCCTTGCTGCGTATCTAGTAATTACCAGAGCACTGAGAAAACCCTTTCATTTAAAGGATTGGCAATTATCTCAATGGAACACAATAAAATGGCTTCCCCTCAAGAGGAAGGGGAAGTTTGAGCTGCGGTACGCCGCTGCATGTCGCACCGCCTTGCTCTTGAAGTGGGAGCAGAGGTGGAGGTCCTGTAGGAGGTGTATTTCTTTCTGTTTTTCTTCCCCCCCCTCATCTCCTCCTGCTCAGATATTTGATTATCAAAGAGTGGGCTGGGAAACAACGCGGGTCAAGCGGTGGGTTTTTATTGCCAGAGATTTGTTCCTCCTTGTTGTTAAGTCGCCACTCTTAAAATATGAACGCAGCTTAAATTGAAAAGGGGTGGAAAAAGCAACCTTTAACCAGCCTTGATTTAAAGCCGTGGCCTCCTGTTCACCTCCAGGGGAATCTATAAAGTTGTTCAGGCCATTGTAAATAACACGTTTATGGTACTGCAGGGAGAGTCTGATCCCGACACTTCATTGGGACCAACACCGCTGTCAGGTAGATTAGTCGGTTCTGGAAGTTTTTCAAAGCAGAAGCAAATGATACTCTGACGAAGCACGCAAAAATGTAAATGAGCTAAAAGTTGTTAAATCTACTATTTGGCAAAGTTTGGAATAGGATAACTGTTGAATTTGGCTGTGAGAGTGTTTAGTGTTTCAGGCTGTGTCAATGTAGAACGTGTTTGACTTAAATCACATTTGATCACTCAGCCAGATGTGATAATGCAGGTAGTTAGCAGCACTAGCAGCCCGCATTAAGTAGCAGTTTATCATATTGCAAGGCAGGAAGCCAACTTCTTTTAAAGATTTGAATGATCAAAGATATGGACCGACCAGACTTCAACTCCCGACACTATACCATACCCTACTTCAGCGTATTTTCTGATACTGAACACCTACTCGATGCCAGTGCTCTCTTTTTCCACATTTCAAAACGGTATGCTTTGCAGTTACTCATTGAAATTAATTGTATGTAAGCCAGTATGAGGCCACGTACTGCAGCCCTGCAACCAGAGTTGGCGGCATGCCGTGACTGATTAAATATAGTAAGTGGCAGAAACAATAGATTTTTATAATGTGCATACTGTATTTATGAGCACCAGTCACGTAATGGCTAGGACAATATATTTTATGTATTATTCTTTTAACACTAGAACCGCCAGAGATTTTTTATACCTAAAACCGCCACCGGGGTCAAATTGACCCGGCATTAGAATGCATTGATTTTCAAGGTAAAAGTATTTCTTTAAAAAGAAAAATGGTCCTGTGGTATTGGTATTTTGACAAGTAATTTTGTTAAATTGTTTTGTTTATTAATGCTACACCATAGCGTTTCGTGAGGCGGTTGTCGTTGTTGGGTGAAAAGTCCAAGAAGACTGTTGCTATCAATATATCTATCTATCTATCTCTCTCTCTCTCAATCTATAAGGAACCGCCGTAGACAAAAGGCGTTGCTATAGCAACATGTCATGTTTGTTTACACATGAAATCAATAGTGCGAAAAGGGGCGGGGTCAATATGACCCGCTGGGCGGAAATAGGTATAAATGGCCATTTTTTTGGCGATTTCTTCAATCTGACTTCATATTGACAATGTTTAACAACATAGGGTGCTACATAACACACTTTCAGGAAAAGTCACGGACTGGGAGACTTTAATATTTTATTGAAAAAAAGTTACATACAATAAAAAACAGCTCTGGGTCAAATTGACCCGATTGGCGGTTCTAGTGTTAATGTTATTTGATTTCCGTTGTGTCTGCATTTATTGTATGGTCGTCGGCACCGTGACACATGAGGGGTTTTCCTTCAAAGTGTTAGAAAAGCCTTCACAATCTGTACAGGATAAAACATCCTGTCCTTTTTCAATCCCTGCGTCAGATAAGGAAAACCTTTCCAACAAATGAAAGAAACCCAAGGAACGAGGAGGGATCCAGTACCAGGACAAACACAGATGCGGTAGATGTCATATACAGAATAGACCAACAATTACAATATACTTGATATCCACTTACTAAGGCCATTATTGGCACACATACTGAATCACTAACGTTCAGCAGTTCAGGAAAATGTTTAAAAGTAATATCTCTCCTTATATGTTTTTTATTGTGGTTTTTGGTCTTAATGCTGCAATTTTCCTTTTTCCAAGTCATTTTGTATCCCATGGTAGCCAAACATAGTAACCTTACCTACCCTAAATGAATACCCCTGTACAATGGCGCCAAAGGTATTCACATTTTTGTTCTTCTTTTATTCACTTAATCTGTGTTGGACGGACTGCAGAATAGTTAGAAACACATATTTTCAAACTTGATCAAGAACGAGTAAAGTTATACACTACTGGAGTTATTGGGGACATACTGTATGCTATGACGTTATCACTCCCTGCTTCACCTTTCCCAGACACCTTCATTACTAGAAGAGCCAGTTGAAGGCACCTGATTGGTCAGCGCCAGAGTTCAGCAGCGTCCTGAGTGGATGGCTGCCCCTGGTGTCCTTGAGCGAGCTTTGTGTTTTTCGCAGCGCTGCTTCTGCCCCACCTGTCGTCTTTTTTGCCGCCGGCCTCGGGTGAGAGAGGCAAAGTTTGGCCCGGAACAGCTGGTTGCCTTGACAACACTTTGTGCCACCGCAGCGGATTGGAACAGGAACTGGCCTATCCGTGTCAGTCTGCAGGCAGGATCTGGGCCATGCCTTGTGTTAACAGATTATCTGATTTCCATTCAGACGGCTCGGGTATCGGCCCCACTCCTCCGCTCTCTGGAAAAGCGACCCCGGCCAGCCTCCTTCTGAAAGCCCCCAGAGCCCTCCTCTCTTCTCCCATTTCCTGTCTTAATTACGCACTCCTTTGTGCCGTTGTTGTTTTTTTCTTCTTCCTCCCCTCCTCCTCCCCTGCCTCCCCTTGTACTTCTCTTGATCCCTCATCCCCTCCCTTCTCACTGTCTGTCCCTCACTCTCTTTTTTGTGGAGAGATGAGCAGCAAGATTTTGAAGTTTGAAGTCTGTTGCGGGGACTGTCTTTGGTCGTCGTCGTCCCCCCGCCCCCCCTCCCATCCACCACCACCCAGCTCCCCTTCTCCCTTCCATCGTCTCTCCACCTGAAAGGGAATACTGTGTTTTCGATGCATAAAAGGCTTGGCGCTGTCAACAGGATGAATCCACCAGGGCCCATGGAAAACATACTCAGAGCTGCAGCTACAGTTTCTCTGAAAGGGGAGAGAGGAGGAGGAGGAGGAAGAGGAAGAGGAGGGTGGATGGGTGAGTGAGGGAGGCAGCTGGAAGGGATTACTGTGCAGTTTCATAGGCAGCACAATTACAAACATACCGAGTGTTAACTTGGCTGTGCAGCATAACACCGATGATGATGATGCTCTGGCTCTGGAATTGGGACAAACCTTTTTTTATATTTTGTGTGCACGTGTGCCAGTGTTTGAAGGGGCGTGCACAGCTGTCTTACTCAGAACTCCTTACATCCCATCACAGGTACATTAAAGGCTCTCTGTGAAAGAGCAATAAGAGGTGTTGTAAACACAATGGCCGTGTAAACCAAGTGAGCACCTCTGCTGTGACACAAACAGGTTTGTCGCCGTCCGGCACCGGATCCGGTTACCAAGCCAGGGCATTGAGGCGAGACCGAGAGAGGGTGACCTTGTCTGTGGCGAAATCTGACACAGGTTTTCACATGCTGGCTGGGGGATTGTTTCCTTCCTCTTCCTCTCTCCCTCTTTCTGTCTTGTTATCTCCTGCACTGGGTGGCTAATTGCTCTGATGTTGTAGATTACATTTAGTGTGCAGCTCTTATTGTAAGTGTGCAGTGCAGTAAGACGTCAAGGCCCATACAGTGTTTCTATAGTCAGACACTTTGATTTGTTCTTTGGGAAAGCCACCGATCTTTTAGGAATTTTCCATTGCCCAAGAAAATATGCAGATTGCAGTTTTCCACCTGTTTTTCTCCATATAGAGCCAACATGTAGGAGAAGATTAGCTACATAAAACCTTAATAATCCCTTACATTGCTATGGTGTGTTTGGGTGCATCCAGTGATGTTCCACAAAGAATGTGATAAGACTCCTGAAATTATAAAAAGTTGTCCTGTGACTATTACCCTTTACTTACCTTCTTTGTTAAGCCATCATGGCATTTACCCCCAGCTTGGTTGCTGTGTTTGCTTAACAGCTAACAAGCTAACGGGGCTAAGTAAGCCATATTAATGTTAACTCATAGCCGCTATCTGCTGCTAAAGCCAACGCTGGTATGTGCGAGGTACGTTTTGTTAGCTAATGAAATGAACAGCATGACATTAACGGCCCGTCCACACAGCAGCGTTAAAAAAATCTTCCAACGCTTCTGCCCATTCACTTTGAATCGGGTGACGTCACTTTGCCTCACTTTTCGCCGAACTGCATTGTGGGGAAGCAAAGTGGAGATTTTCATGATTTTCATGATTCAAAAGTTGAGCAATGTTCAACTTTTGAATCTTCTGAAGCTTTCGGTGGGAGCGTCAGCCAATCGAATCATATGCCAGTACAAGCTCTAGCCAATCAAACCGCTGCTTGTGTGTCAGGGGCGGGAGATTCATGTGATTGGTTGTTGATCGAGCTTCAGACACGCCCACCGGCAAGCTTTTTCCAAAGCCGCTGTGTGGACGTACCGTAAGGGTGGTGTGCTATCCAAAACTGTATTCATATTTATAATTGGTGAAATAATAAAGTTATCAACAAAGACATTTTCATGTGTGTTATGTCAACAGGCAACGACTGTCGTACATGAGCGTCCAAAGTTCAATCTTTTTGGGGCAAATTATAATAATGAATTGCTTATATCATTTGTGACGATTGACTTATTGATCAATAATCTTTTCAACACTTCTTACTCTACAATATGCATGGCTAATCTGTCTGGTCACACACACACACCTACATGCAGAGACACACACTCCGGTCTCAGCCCAGGATGAGGGTAAACAAGCTAATGTTTAGATTTCACAGAAGTGGAAACTTATCCGGTGGAGTCGGCTGTGTCACTCAGCAACCGCCCTGTTTATGTTTGTCTCTTTGGTAAGTATCTGTGAGTGGCAGCATATGTGAGCGTTCAACTCTCTGTGTGTGTTTTTTCTTGAGAATGTGTGTGTTGGGCACATTCCTTAATATAAAACCTTTGTGAATATGCACAGGGGGGAGCAAACAGGTTGCTGGTGGCCTCCACTGGCATTAAAGAGGGCCTTTTGATGATGGGCTGTTTGAAGAACGTAGATGTTGATTAACAGGTGATAAAAGTGCTGTAGATTTAGTTGACTCTGCAACATAACCCTGCTGAATCTATAATGTCTAAATCTATACATAAAAGTATATGTATACCACCCATACACTATACCTACATCTAACTTGTTAAGCTAAAGCATCCATACGCTTTTGTGGTTTAAAGTTGGCATGCAAAATATGTTTATTTTAATGATGCTAAAGTATTGCAAACTCTTTAGTTCTCATGAACTAAGTACAGATCGCGTTCACACCGGAATAAGTCCCTGGGGGAGGATTAGTCAAATGAAGCCGCTGACGTCACTTCTTCTTCTGCTTTGGGTTTACTGGCAGGCCGCAAACAACTTCACGGCGTATACTGCCACCCGGAGTTGGGGACTGGCTTCAGTAGAAGCTGCTGGGACAAAACTTTTTGGGAGTTTTACGGGGCGTGGTTTGCAATCCGCCAAGCCAATCAGAAAGAGGAACCTTTTTCTCCCACGAAAGTCCCTGCTCTCTAGCAGGGACTGAAAAGGGGGTAAAAGGGTTCTCATGAACTAATTTTAGTTCTGGATGTTTTGGTGTGAACGCAACATTTCGGAAATATATCGGAACTAAAGTGGGAAAAGTACTGCGGTGTGAACGCGCCTATTGGTTTTCATGTATTTAACCTCAACATAGGTGTTAGTGTAAGGGTACGTTCACACCTGCCTTGTATAGTCCGGTTGAATCGAACCCTGGTGCGTTTAGCCGCTTGGTGCGGTTCATTTGGGTCGGTGTGAACACAGTCCGAGACCTCTTAAGTGAACTAAACAACCGGACTCTGGTCCGCTAAAATAGGTGGTCTCGGAGCGCTTACTTGCGAACTCTGGAGCGGTTTATTGCTGGTGTGAACGCAGCCCGCACCAAAACATAGGAAGCATAGTATTTACGTGTCACAAGAATGCAGATATCTTCAAAATCTTTAGCGAAAGAGTCTTTCAAGACATCCGCGGTTGTTTAGTTAAAGAGTGAAGCAGAATTAAGTGTTGAACAGTGTCGTGTAACGTAGAAATTCTCCGTCAGCTACATAAAAGTAAGAACACCTGTCGTCGGTGAAACGCCCCTCCTTACTGCAGAACGTCTCTCATTATATGTGTTATAATGTTTTTTAACGGACGTTGTCTGATTATATAATCATATGCGCGGGCCGCTAGTGTCTGTTGATC
Source organism: Gobionotothen gibberifrons (assembly GCA_943591055.1). Lineage (NCBI taxonomy): Eukaryota > Metazoa > Chordata > Actinopteri > Perciformes > Nototheniidae > Gobionotothen > Gobionotothen gibberifrons. Next base: position 728,606 of record CALSBZ010046683.1, on the reverse strand, counting down.
TCCAGATTAACAGCAGCATGAGAATAACCTGCCGAAAGTGCCGATGCTCCATGGAGGAGTCTCCGGTAGAAATTGCCGGGATTTGCGTTTTTACCCCCTTAATGTCTGACCAATGGTTGAACAGCATTTCGGAGCACATGACTTGTGTTTAAAGTTTATAGTCCGTTTGAGTTTTGCCCCGTGTGAACGCAAACCGAACCTTCTGAAAAATGAAACAATGTAACAAACTGTGGTCTGGTGCGCACCAGAAAACGGACTATTAGGTGTGAATGCACCCTGAGTTAGAGTTTCGAGACTTGTGTGAGGACATGTATGAAAGTGAAAATCTGGTTTTAGGAAATTCCACTGTTAGAATATATCGTGCAATAATAGTTGGCAAAATGGAGGAATGTCTTATTAAGTTGTTTTTAAGTCTCTACATATGGATTTTAAGGTAATATAGAAATGAATTACTTTAAAATAAAGAATAAAATACTAGTAGAAGCATCTGTAAACGGGCAGCAGTGATTTAATGTGTCTTTGATTTCTAGCAAATATGTAAAAATGTAGTCCTACAAAATTGCCAAAGGTGCAAAGTGAATCCCAGCCTTGTGGCTCTGTCAAATTCTTCAAAGCAATAATCCCTGAAGTCCTCCTCTTTTCTTTTTCTTTTTTTTTT
>CALSBZ010046683.1:707457-717948 GCA_943591055.1 Gobionotothen gibberifrons | reverse complement strand
GCACCACGGCAGGGCAGGAGGTGAACTGGGACCTCTCCAAGTAGCAGTCCACGGCTCCCAGTCCCAGCCCCTACTGACTGAGCCACTGCCGGATATTATATAAGTTTGACAACCATACAATAGACTTGTTTCTTGTTAGCTAATGTTGGAAAAAATATGTCTTCATATCGAAACAAGACATAATTATCGTCCGACTACTTCTTATTGGAGTGTGCATTGCAGAGAGATGTAGCTGTGCTTTCCCATGATGTCTGTGTTGTGTCTGCGCTGTGTCACAGAGCGCCCTCGTGACTCCACGGCAGGCTGCGACTAATCGTACAAACACTCCTTTGTGTGACAGATTTGTCTCTTTGCATTTGCGTGATTCACATTGTCTTGAGCAACTGCTACTGACCTCCTAGGAAACAAATGAGAAGAACATTCGAGGGGAAAAATTCAATTTAAATAAGGATTGTGTCAAACTCATTTACCAACTCTACGTTTGGTGGGTTTTAGCATGTGTGTATTTTATTTTATGCAAAATGTAATTGGAGAGTTTTGTGTACATGGTCTCATTCTCTATAGATATATCTGTTCTTTGTCAAAGAAATCATGTTTGTCGTTGACCTTTAACGTGACTCATAGTTCATCTTCCATTCGACAGGGAAAGAACAAAACACTCCTATACGATGTACAGTATTTCATTCCCACTGGATGTGAATCCCAGCTGTATATTTAGCCCTGGAGGGTCACGGACGTGATAGAAATGTTATGCTGGTCCTCTGACAGGCTCAGAAAACAACCGTCTTTAAACGATTCAGACCCAAGCGTTCCTCGGCAGGCTTTGAAAACACAGATTTCATTGTTCCCGCTTTATGTGTAGCATGTTTGTGATGCTGCCGTGTACAGATGGATCTCTGATGAGTTGTTTCTTTCATTTGACTTAGGGCTGTGCAATTCATCATATTTTAATCGCAATTACGATTTTGGCCTGCCACAATTACGAAAACAAGATAATCGAAAAAAACGATTATTTAGCTTTGCTAGGTTGTGACACTAACATATTTGATCTAATTTATTTTAGACTTATTTATTTTTATTTATCATATTTATATATGTTTAGTAGCTTGTTGAATATTAGTTGATCTTGTTTATTGGTATTTCTTATTTTTATATTATTTATTTTGTTGAATTATACGTTCAGGGGTAATCAACAGTTAAAAAGACACTGTTCAAATTATTATTTATATTTGTTTTAAAGTTCAATAGATGGATGTTTTCAAAGTCAATGAATAATCGTATTTAATAATCGTGATATCAATTATTTGACAAAATGATCGTGATTATGATTTTTGCCTTAATTTGACTGCCTGAGATTGTGCAGGACAGGAAAGTCTTTTGGGTTTAAAACACTGCTAACTTCTTTATTAGCCATATTTTAACAGGCAACGGGGTCCTCCTACACGGAGAAATTACCAACCTAAGTAAGAAACCGATTGGTTATTTTCACATCAGGTATATTCATTTTTTATCCACACACGTTCACTGGTTTGAAGTATTTTTTGTTTTAATTAAACTTTTATTAATTTATAACGATGGGTACAATTTTCACATCTAATTATAACTATTCCATTTTATACAGAATTAGTCAAGTTAGAGATTATTTTAGATTACATTTGATTAGAATAGATTACATTACATTTGATTATACTTGAGGATAGATTAGATTAGAATAAGATTAGATTCAATTAGATTATACTTCATTATTTTAGATTAGATTGGATTAGATTACAATAAATTCCATTAGATATATTAGATAGATCGTATCTATAGAATAAACAATATCAAATATACAGAATAAATTAGAATACACTGTAATAGAGAAATGTCCTACTACTGCTTACTAAAAATGTATATAAATATAAACATAGGATACCTTACAATAAATACAAGTGTGCAAGTGACGGTTTTTTTTATTAAAGAATTGAACACCAGTTTTTCGAGTGTTTCTACACTTTACACGCAGGCATGTGTGAACTCCAACCTTTCTTTCAGCGAGCTCAGAACACTCTTCATAATTTCCAAAATCAAGTCTGATCAGGAGAGCGAGGTGTTGAGGTGTTACTTTCCATCTTTTCTCTTGACATTATGATCCTGTCGAGGGCAGTCTGAGGTTATCCATAGGGCCTCCTCATATCCTGAAACGCACCACTCGGCAGCCCCCACCCAAAAAAAGCAAGCCTAAAGCAGGCGTACACCTGGAGGAGGTATGCAGCGAGAAACCTATCCGCTGCTATCAGGTGTTGTGTTTGACATCGGGGTTTCTCGTATAGTGTCTCTTCTGTGGAATGGAGGTTTGCAGTCACTTGCCATCGACTTCTTGAAACCCCACAAAAATGTGAACAGATGCCACAGTGGAGATGATAAAAGTTCACTGGTGGAAACGGAGCCGGGGTCTCACCTGTGTACGTATTATATTCGACATACCAACGCTATAGATCAGATTAGATGACGGGAAACTTTAAACTGCCATGATCACTGAGGGGAAGTTTGAGGATACAGATAACACAGCAACACAGCACCAAACATAATGCTGTGTTTACGAGGGAAGAGAGGGACGAATGCACCAAGTAAATAAACAAGTGAATGTCCAAACACATTGACTGTGACTGCTGATTGGTCGCATATCGACTGGTTGTTCTGTCTACTCTTATATTTCTCTGTCATGGTTCAATACATTACCTTGTGCCCTTTTACTGTTGTTGAGTTGGAAGGCTAAACATTTCCACTTTCCTTTTTAACCAATGTTTAAGAGGAGCAGATGTCCCCAGGATATAACCCCCCCCCCCCCCCCCCACAAGTCCCAAAGTGTTTGTGCTTCCTGCTGCAGGAAGACACCCAAGTGTGTTGACAGTAAATGAGATTTCAGTAAATACAGTCAATGTTGGCCACATAGAAACGCTTTGGCAACAGAGAGTGAAAAGACATCGGACGGATCGGCTGCTGATTACCGTTTGTTTAACTGAATCATTTCATTTTTATTTGTCCCGCTCATGGTACGCAAAACCAAATGTATAATAATTGCCAACAAAACATGACTCTACCAAAACACCATTGAGCGAAAAGGAGCAGGGAGAAGAATAAAATCTTATGTGACCTGCCCCTTTCTAAAAAAACAAAATAAATACAAATAGATTTTTTTTGACAGCCAAACATAACAGTATCTTAGGATACTAAGAGAAACACACACAAAAAATACTTATTTCCCACTTGACGGTTAACGGAAAGAAACACCAAAACATCACATGTATAAGGAAAAGAAAAGCGCAACACCCTCATCTGAGTCCTACTGGAGAAGAAGGTGGAAATTATAATATAATTATAAACTATAATAATAGTAAAAACTGTAAAAAGTGTCTTTAAAATCGAATTTTCTCCCAGTTTTTGGAGAATTTGTTAAACAAACAATGAGAATTGTATCCTTAACTATAACAAGGACATCGCTTTTGAGATCAAATTATAAATATAATATATGCAGATGAGAATATCACTTGCAGAAAGATGTTATTACGGTATTAAGATTGACATAAAATAAAAGTTGTGGTTTGTATTTATGCTTTAAATGCAAATTATAATACCTAACAATGATCTCAAACTTGAATAATTAATTGAATACGTTTTCACCAGCTCTGCGAATGTGTGTTGGTCTGTTTAATACAGTTGTGTTATTAGCTTAAACACATTGTCTTTGTCTATGTGACTTTGATTAGGATAAGATAACATTTTATGATTAATTAATGCAGATTACTTTCAGATTCACATTGCACATGCTGTATGATTTCACACTTCTCACTCAGTACCAATACAGTACATGTTCCTGTACCACACATCTCTTGGAGGAATGAGAGGTCTCTGTGTGGACATTGAAAGTAGCTGGAGCTCTCCATGTCTCTAACAGAGCATTAGGCGCTTTCACACCGGAGTACTTTTCCCCGTACTTTTCCCGTTTAGTTCCGATAGTTCCTGGGATTTTGCGTTCACACCAAAAAGTTCATGAGAACTTGTACCCCCTTTTTCAGTCCCTGCTAGAGAGGTGGTTCTTTCCTGGGGAGAAAAAGTTGCAATTTCTGATCCCGTAAAACTCGGAAAAGTTTTTTGAAGCCGCCATTGTATTTGCTGGCATTAGCATTATTAGCATTAGCATTAGCCCCACGCACCAACGGAGAGAGAATAACTTATGGCAACACAAAAGAAAACATGGGAGCGGTGGAGATGAGGAGGTGTCGGCGTTCTGGCGATTTACCCAGTCCCCAACTCCGGGAACTTCTGGCCGGGGACTCCGGGTGGCAGTATACGCCGTGAAGTTGTTTGTGGCCTGCCAGTAAACCTAAAGCAGAAGAAGAAGAAGTAACGTCAGCGGCTTCATTTGCCTAATCCTCCCTCAGGGGACTTATTCCGGTATGAACGTGATCGGCTCTTAGTTCCATGGGGGTACTAAGTGCTGGGAACTAAGTACGGCAAAGTACTTGGTGTGAAAGCGGCTATTGAGCCATTATATTTGACTTGGCGTGCTAACTGCTAATGCATCAGGAAGCTAGCTGAGCCGCAGCCGACAAGCATTGGTCAGCCGAGCGTCTATGTCAAAATGGATCAAATGTCAGCTAAATGAAATGTAATGCACTATTCTTATAATGCCCTCTTAAGCAATACACTTTTCTGAAAGTTTCCTGGTTGTCTTCTATTAGTGTTCATTGAAACCATGGCATGTTATATGTTGACTGCATGTAACAAGACACCATTTGAATTAAAAAGCTTGTTTTGCTGGACAGCCTTTACATATGAATGAGATTGAAGCCAAATGGGTGCAAACTTGCCATCCTGCCTATAACAACACACTAAATTAATTAGATTCCCTTTGTTTATTATTCAAAGCGTCAGTCTTAAGATCACCAACCCTTTCTTTGTGTGATAATGACTATTTCTCCCTTCTAAATTAATTGTAATACAAATATTTATTTAACGGTGTGGCATTACGTGGAGTGGATTGAGAACCAAAAGTGACTTCAGTTATAATTTGATATCATACAATGTGAATCCATCCAATGGGCCTGCAACCAATACTCTCCCTGTGAACCTTATATTGTTAATTGTTTGTTTGGTGATTGTATTGAATATTTGAGATAGATATTACATCTTTTAAGTAATGGGAGCAAAGTCAAAAGTCCAGGGATCTGTCACCTGTCGAGCTTGTATAATTATAATCAGGCCACTTTTTGTCCATTGAGCACCTTTCGGCCCTCAGTCCTGGCCGTCTGACTACCTGAAGCTTTGACTTTAATTACATTCCTGAGACTTCAGACCTTGTTCGAGAGGACAGGGGGGCAGGGTCGAGGGGGGGGGTCACGCAGGAGGACGCAGTTGAAGTTAGCTAGAAGCTTGTTCAAATCACCTGTCTTCCTACCTGCCCAGAGTGACACCTGGTTTTCCCAACACACACACACACACACACACACACACACACACACACACACACCTGAAACTCACACCAGGCCCAGAAAATGGCTGCAGGCTTTTCTTCCTCAACTCTTCCATCACTTTCCTAAACAGAAGCAACATTTGATACTGTAATCGCAGTGTTGTCTTGAAGAAGACGAGGGAGAAGAAGAAGAAGAAGAAAAATAAGGGCTTAACCTACTCCTGAAGGAAGGTGTGATGCTTCTCCACTTTTAAATGTATAATCAAGCCCTGACAGGAAAAGACCTGGGGGATTTATTGCAGCCTGTCACATGCACTGCCTCGGTCCCTGGCCTTGTTGTAGCCTTGTATTCCTCTTGGTTTAAATACAGCCCTTTCCTTAAACTTCAACATGAAAATAATGATTTTTAATTCTGTGAAACAATGGAGCAAACACTTGACTGCACAGAAGCTCATTTAGTACAAAAAAAAGTTCAATTTAATTAAGATATTGCCACTTAAAGGTAGGGTAGGTAAGAATGGAGAAACCAGCTCGAGTGCGCTAGAATTTGAAAGTACGCAGCCGGAAAAAATCTTCCTTCAGACTTTCTCACAGAGCCCTCCAACACACATGAACATGACCAATGAGGGCACGAGATAAGTTTGTGCACAGATGGAAGGCTGACAGGCAGGTAGGCCATCCAGTTACTTTAGCCCGGCTCAGATGATTGGTCGTGCTTTTTACAGCGCCACGGCTTCCACAGATGACATTTTTGTATGTATTTGTTGTCAAAGCATTTAATATATTCATTGCTATCGGGATGTTAAGAGCATTCCATGGAATATAACAAGTGTTTCTGAAGTGAATTACCTACCCCACCTTTAACACATGCATATTACTTGTGTCTCTTCCCTAATTCTTACGCAGGCTTTACTTGATATAGTCTTGGGCTACATAAGGATTTTGCCAATATGCTTTGACTGACTCCTGTAAAGGAACAGAATGTACTGATCTTGTAATAAAAGCCTTTCAATATTCCTTACCCTTCGGAAACGCTTCCTCTTTGCAGATTATTATGGCTCCAAGCAAATGAAACTCAGCAGGACGTCTTTTGTACTTTCCAACTCGCTGCCTTATTATTAACTAAGTCCATGGGATTGATTAAAAGTGTAAAGCTTTATATTACAGGACGTAGGAATTAACCAATACGTATGTTCAAGAAATCATGAAACAATGGATCAAAAACCTCTAACAAGTGCACGCCAAGTCGTTATGCCAGATAATAACATCTCAAACATGAGTCATGGTTTTCTTCTGGTCTTGATCTTATAGTAAATGATAACATGCTTTTCACAACTGCTGCTGCAGCTAACCTCAAAATGACCTTTGTGGCAAATGTTCATATGTGCTCATATTTTCATTGTGAATAATATTTTTATACTGGTCTCGTTTGACTATTGTCGAACGTAAGTCACAGTCAAAGTAATACTTTACCCCCAAAATGATCATTTATATATAAATGACTCACCCTGTGTTACTTTAAGTAAATGGGGCTGTGTTTAAGAACAGCGAAACTACATCAAAACATTTGTTTACAAAAGTCAACGTGCTTGCTTACAACCAGGGCCGTCCCTCCTTACAGGCCGATCATGCAGACTGCGTGGGGCCTCATCTTGCGGAGGGGGCCTCACCTTGCGGAGGGGGCCTCAACTGAGCCGAAAATGCGGTGCACCTATGCGCTTATGCGGCGCAATTAGTGTGGCATTGCATGGTCCCGCCGGCAAGGCTCCGCTCCTCCCCCGTGCCCCCGTCCCCGTCCCCCCCTGTCGATGACGTTCGCGAAACAGAGGGCCTCATTATATAACTTTGCGTGGGGCCTCATGTTGGCCAGGGACGGCCCTGCTTACAACGTACTGCGTTTACAAGTGTTTTAAATAAAAAAGCATGTGTTATGGAAGTAGTGAGCATGTTATTTGATAACTGAGACTTGATTTATACCGCATAATAGTAATTGATCATCATTTGTGGCTGTCGTATTCCTTTTAAGAAAAGCTTTATTGTGTGCCTCTCCTCAGATGCTCAGGATTTATGTGTTTTATTTCAGTGCAGTTTGTTTGGAATAAACCGGAAAGGCACCGAGTCACTGAGTGCACGACTTACAGAAAGTCAAGCTTCATTAGGAGAGTGTGCCAGCAGGGACCTCCCTGTGCTGCGTGATTGACAGGTGACCTCCAGGAGGTGAAGTGCAAAAACACCACAGCAATGAGCACTTAGCAGATGTTGACAAGTTGTTGAAAAAAGAAATCAGGATTTGCCCGCATGAACACAGCGAGAGCAGAACTGGAAGTCGCTGTTTGGATGCAGAGCACGTAAAGCGTCAACGTCCGTCCCCCCCCGTAACATGTGTCGTAACATCCATCTCCCTTTAGAGAAGGTTAATAAAACCTCAAGCTGCAGCAGTCAGCCGTATCAGAATATCTTTGTGTTGCCTCTGACCTCCGTGGCGGTGGTGGGTCTCTTCCCTCCAACAGGGGGGAGCTGTTTGGTCCGAGCCCAGGTGTGTGAGACGCTTGGCTGACAGCCATTCAAACTCTCTGCCGCAATTGTTTTCTTAACTCTATTTTTTCACACTGGCAGGAGGGGAGTCTGTTCCATTGCAGGAAGAACAAATCAGGCAGATCAACAGTGGGTCTTGACGTCAATGTCCTGAAGCTCAATATCCCCCTTTCCTAGATTACGGAGCACCTCTGCCAACAAAGTCAATGTGGGACGGTGTTGTTTGAATAAGCCGGGCTGCATTTTTACATCGGTTTAGGGGCATAAAAGTACTTTTGGAATTCTCTTTTTTGTTGTTAAATTGAAGCATGAGCAGTCACGCTGGATTTGTAGAAGCTTGTTTGCGAGATTAAAAGCTATTAAAATAGGTTTGACCACAAAAACTGCTTGTATAATGACAAACACCACAATGAGACACACACACACACACACACACACACAGGAAGACAAATGGTTTCCTCTTAACACCTGTTGTGGTTGAGGCTGTTCCTCGTGTGGCTCTGAGTGTCTGATTTATGACCCGGTATTTGTTGTTGCAAAGATTTTATCACCTAGGACACAGGCGCAAAAAAATGCATCACCAGACACCGGGACATTACACAACGTAAGAAGCTTATACGTGCCATTAATCCGGGACAAGAAAAAGGATCTGTTATCATGAACAAAATAAACATGTCAGCTTTGTTGGAATGCGTGTCGGACGTGGCCTGAAGTTGGCCGTGAATTTCCCAAAATATGTTTTAACCTCTAGTCTTGTGTGTGTGATTGTTTTATTTCCAATGCGGCTGACCACAGACGCGGTCACGCTGGCACTCAGAAAAACAAGTCGACATGGAAAACACAGTGTACTGGGAGGAAAAAGCCTTTCACACCTCTGTAACTCTGTTTGACTGAGAAACGCCGCGCCTCACTTCCTCTCCAACAATCCCTTTGAGTCTTGTCATTGTGGATATGTTGTTCTTAGTCGACACTGCAGGTTAAATAAAGATTAAAGAGGAAAACATTTCTCTCATCGCTTCAGCCAGCACGCTGCTTCTGTGGCCAGTGATGGCAGAGAGGGAAAAGGTTGCTATCGGCCCTAATTTTGTATTTTATATATATAAAACCTTCGCTGTGGTTTATGTGCGAGCACATGGCGAGCACAAATTGCATTTTTCCTGGGAAATATGAGTCCTTAAGCATACTAGTGGTTTTATTTGCCGATTGGCCCGGCAAGAAGACAGAAAATGGGAATAGCAAATGCCAAAGAACAGATACATGGAGCAAGAAAGGAAGAGTACAAGAGGAACAGAGGAAGTGAGATGAAAGGTGGATGGCACATTTTGGATTAACCTGAAAGTACAGCTAATACAACCATGAAAGGACAGTTTAGCCTGTTGTAATTTGAAGTACACAGTCAATGACTACATCAAAGGCCATTTATATTTTAACTGTGAGATATCGCATTAGATAGAATGGGAAGGTTGAACTCGTTAATGGTCTCACATACAGAGCACACACAGTGACATGTGCTCTCTGCTTCTAACCCATCCTAGTACCAGGAGTCTAGTACTAGGAGCAGTGGGCAGCTATTGTACAGCGCCCGGGGAGCAATGGGAGTGGGGGGGGGAGGGGGGTGTCCGGTGCCTTGCTCAAGGGCACCATGGCAGGGCAGGTGGTGAACTGGGACCTCTCCAAGTAGCAGTCCACACTCCATATTTTTGGTCTGGTCTGGGACTTGAACCGGCGACCCTACAGCTCCCAGTCCAAGCCCCCTACTGACTGAGCCAGTGCCGGACACTGATAGGATGAATGTTTAGCTGTCTTGAATATTATAGAAATAATTATACACTTTGAGTGACTAATGATGCATTTTGTCTTTTATAAAAAGTTGAATTAATAGGCAATAAAACATATACAGCTATACATGTGTTCGTATGCAGGTTTAGTCCACTGGGCTTACTGTGTCTGCTATGACTAATAGCATATGGCTAATGTTAGCAAACTGTAATAACTTGATGTTTATTACCTCTGCCGATGAGGTAATGTTTTAAGTCTGGTTTGTTTTTCGGTTTGACAGCAGGATTACGTGAAAAGTATTATCATGAAGGTTGGTGGAAGGAGTTAGCCCATAAAAAACCTTTCACATTTTGGAGGAGATCTGATTCAGAGTGGATACTTCTAGTTTGGCTAAATGTAGACTTAGGTGGAAATCATTTCTTTGATATTGAAAATGTATTTGATTCAGTGCAATTTAAAGTTCAGCAGGTTAACATAAGAGTGGCAATATGTTTGTATGTTGGTCTTGTGAGTAACTTAAACACGTGAACATTCACTGCGTGTATGTGTAAGTTCTCTGTGTAGTGTGTATATAATATGGAGCAAACAGGAAATAGAAAATCTTGGTGCAGCACATCACGCAGGTGGAGTTTTACCTACCTTGACATTACCACAGCCACACATCATATATGAACTCACACACACACACACACACACACACACACACACACACACACACACAC